>LTAE01001048.1:39198-63443 GCA_001647135.1 Pontederia paniculata | reverse complement strand
ACATTTCCTCATGGGATGTGACAGCCCTTGTTACAACCCATAACAACACGCATAGTCTTGTCCGTTCTCGCTCAAACTCGAATCTTTTAGAGGAATTTCGATCCGAAAATGTTTCTAAACCTATCCAAACTCTTTGGGGATCAAAAGAAAATATTATTTATAATATTTGGTGTTTTAAAGGAGGAATTCTCATCCACAAAGATTGTTACGAATTTAACCAGAGATTTCCTTGGATGGAAGGGTTTCCAAACGTTCTCAAACTATGAAAACCCTAAATATACCTTGGGGGATATAAATACACATGTGGAGAATCAGGAGGGTATTGTATATTGAAGAGAAGAAAAGATTATTCTATAGGTTTGAAGCATGAGAGATCTATTCGAAGCTTGGATTCAGATTTTCAGAGGCAAAGTAGAGCAAGACATTGAAGAACTACTGCTGAGTTTAGAGTTTGATTTCTTTTCTTTTGGAAGAACTATTTCTTGTTTTAGTTATCTGCATTAGGGAGTTTGTGAACCCTATTTTAGATTGAATCTTAGTGAATTGTTTATTTTGAATATGCATGTCGTTCTCAATGATGTTCTTACTTTGAGATGATTATGAACTTCTTTTATTGATTGTTCAGTGTAAAAAAATTCATGGTCTGATTTGTAGGAAGAATTGATGTTTGAATTCTAAGTCCTAGCAATTCATGTCACAATCTGATTACTCGTTTAAGATTCAGATTGTGTGGCATGTTGATTGGACTTGCTAAGTGGTCAATAGTTTAAAAACTACAACATTAAAGCATCTTAAGTTTATATTAATTTATGGTGCATTCGTTTGAACGTCCCAGTTAATTTGAATTTGAGATAGTTGATTGCACATGTTTAGGAGATCATAATTTAGACAATTCTTAGTCCATCGTTAAAAGCAATTCCGTCAAATCTGAATTAGTGGTGAGATAGAATTTTGAATCATCCGACTTAATCTAATTTGATCTCATCTAACCTCATCCTTAGAATTTTATCTTTTCTTATCTATCGTTTTCTGAATTAAAACTTGAATTGAATCTTTTCTCTATTACTTTTGAAATTAGATAATGTTAGGTTACATTAGTCCTCGTGGGTTTGGCATTCTTATTTTTTATCATTATATTACTTGAACGACTGCTTGCTAGTGTATTTAGACTGCATCAGTGCTATGTTGGGTGATGATATTTTATGATATATCTTGATATGATATTATATGGCTTAGTTGTTATATGGTATACTTTAAGTTAATTATAAGATATGTTTCAAAGTATTTCGAGGTATTATATAACATACTTCAATGATATATGATAAAAATGCTATATAATGACTAAATGCTAATTTCCTTACATATTTGGATTCTACAAATTTAACGAAGGGTGCACCACGTGGCCCATGCTTGTGACATGGTATACTCTCCTCCTATGTTTGTCCTTAAATATTTTATCAGTCTTCCTAACCTTTTCTCTACTTTTGTTTTGTATCTCTTGAAAGACTAAATCCTCTTCGTTCATTAATGTTTATGTTTATTGTTAATCATACATCTTACTGCATTCACTAATATTCTATTATTTCTTTCTATCACTCCATTTTATTGTGGTGTATACAACATTCTAGTTTCCCTACGTATGCCTTCAAAAGTGCAATAATTCTCAAATTCTTGAGATGTATACTCTCCTCCTATGTTTTTCTTTAAATATTTTATCGATCTTCCTAACGTTTCACTTCTTCTGTCTTGTATCTCTTGTAAGTCTCTAAAGTCTCATCTTTTCTTTCTATGAGATAGACATGACAATATTTAGAGTTCTCGTCAATAAATATAATATTCCTTGCTCTTATAAGTTGGGACACTCAATAGATCACAAATATCATAATGAATAAGTTTCAATAATTCTGATGACCTTGTCCTTCCAATGAAGGGGTCCTTATCATCTTATCAATCAATGCTCACAAGACATTGTTCTTGTACCAATTATATTGAACACTAAATTTATTTTTTTATTTATTCCATTTTTTAGTTTTCAGAATGTCCAAGTCTTTCATGCCAGAGATCACAAAGTATAGTGGAAAGCGCCTTTTATTTCATTGTTTATTACATTCATACAAAATATGTATGTCCATGTACATATTTTTTTTTCGTTGCATAGGCATTCCATGTACATATTGATTAATTATCATTTTCGCTTTTGTCGTGTCCATGTACTTTCTCATCTCCATGCTTCCTTGTTCCATGACAAACCTTCTAGAAGGTGTTGGTAGAGCGATGTCTACATTGCTTTTTTCAGCTTATAGACAATATGTATAGTAAAAAAAATTTATACCCTAGCGAAACTTCCATATAGATCTCTTCTTCTAACTTTCCATGTAAAAAAGCATTCTTGACATCAAATTGATGCAAGTCCCATCCATAATTAACAACTAATTATAATAATAGTCTAACTATATTCATCTTTTCAACAAGAGCAAATGTCACGAGATAATCTATTCTATATGTATACCATTTGGCTACTAACCTCGCCTTGTATCTCTCAATTTATGTGTATACCCACTTGCAACCTAATGTCTTCTTTCCTTTAGGTAATTTCACCAATTATCATGTCTTGTTCTTTTCCAATGCCTCCATCTCTGCATTCATAGCTTGTTTCCATTTTTCATTAAATAAAGCCTCAGATAGGGTGGTAGGTATGGTAATAGCATTTAGACTTACAAGGAAGGCTCTATGTGTTAAAAAAGTTCTTAAATGATAAGAAATTTGTCAGAAGGTACAATGGTTTCTTTGTGCATTTTCTAGTTTCTTTTCTAATGGCAATAGGAAGGTCTTGCTCAAGATTATCAATATAAGGTTCTTATTCTTGCAATGGGGATCAGAAATGTTTATCTCATTCAAAGAATTCAAGTTGGCCTCTCGGATCTGCATAGATCCAAGAACATTTGTCTTCCTCCTTGTGTGCACCTTGTCAAATTTCACATTGTTAGGAGCAGAGTTGGATTTTACTTGTGGCACATTTGTTGTTTCAAAAATGGGTTCATGTACAAGTGTTTCAATAATTGGTTCAAGTACGAGTTCAGAAGGATTCTTAGGCACATGATTGGAACACGATGAACAAGGAGGTACATGGATATAATTTGAAATTTTAGACAAGGGAATTGAAAATAAATCAAATAAGGAATCTTCCTTATCTTCTATACTTAAATTCTCCCCTTAAGGATGAGGATTATTGAAGTAGAATTTTTGTTCATTGAATGTGACATCCACTGAAACATAAAATTTCTTTGATGGAGGATGATAACACTTGTAACATTTTTGAGTTAAAGAATAGCCCAAGTCTATTGATGATAGCACTATGTTGAAGGAAGTGGATATTCTTTGGTGCTTCAAACAAATCAATAGACTTGGTACTTCAAGATATTAAGGGACATCCCTTTCTCTAGCACGTCCAATCATCCTCCCAAAATTCTTGTCTTGAAATACACAATAGTTATTGTAAAAATCACATTGCAACATAGATCATGACTGAGTTTTTGTACAAAGATTAGGTTTGGGGACTAGTTTGGAACACGAAGAACATTGTTTAAAATTATTGATGAGTTTATTTGTACATCATCAAATCTTGCTATAGTAGCCAAGGATCCATCAGCGGTGACTATTTTCTGATTGCTTGAGCATAAGGTACAGGTTGAGAAAATATTGAAAAAATGAGTCATGATCGGTAGCTCCTGAGTACATGATCTAGGAGTTGTTAAAGGTTGTACCTGAGGCTTTTAATCCAACTAAAGATGAAAGCTCACTTGAATGCACCAAAGAATAAGTACATGTTGATTCTTCGGATTTTTTAGACTATTAATAAGTGATATCGACCTATCAATCTCATCTTCGCTGAGACCACTTAGCTCTTGTGATGCTAGTGCTGATGTAGTTTGTGTTTTTGCAGCAATGTGGGCTTGTCCATTATTATGTCGTGACCTCCTTGTTGACCCCATTAATGACTTGGTGGCTTACCGTGAATCTTCCAACATCTTTCATGAGTGTGGCGAGACTTTTTGCAGTAAGTACACCATAATCCATCACGATTTTGGATTTTTTGTTGACCACCAGTTTCTCCTTCAAATGTTGTTCATTTCTTCAAGTTTATGCCTGATTTGTTGTTACCACGAGCCACCATAAATGAACTATCAAATATCTGTGGTTCAAGCATCAAACATCTTCTACTTTCTTCACTCTGTATTAGAGCCACTACTTCATTAAGGCATGGAACATCATACTTCTCAAAAATTTGTATCCTCACTTAATCAAATTCTGGATTAAGTCCAACCAAAAATCATAAACGCGATCTTGTTCAATAAATTTCTTTAAAATTGCTGCATCGTATGAGCATTTTGTTTGTATCACTCGGTAGTGGTCTAACTCTTGCCATAAGGACTTCAGTTGATTTGCATATTCAATAACTAACTTATTTCCTTGCCTTGTAGCCATAGTTTTCACCTTCACATCATATACTTAGCTGCATCTCTAGCTTTGGAATAAGTTTGTTGCATTGCATACTATATATCCTTTACATGCATCTGTCACTTATCTCTGAAATCATAGAACTCCACATTCATGCCATAATCATAGAGTCCTCATCCCATGCTTCAAACTTAGGATCATCTTGCTTAGGACCTGAACCCAAGAGATGACCAATCTTTCCCTTCCCTTTTAGAACAATGTGAATGAGTTGGGAGCACTTGATATAGTTCTTTCATCTAACCTATAAGAGGCATGAATATTCTATAATTCTCGTTATTGTTGAGATCAAATTGTCTCTTCGAATTGGATTGTCGTAATAGTCTCTTGGATCTTTGACATCTTGAAGGACGTGAGTAGATGATGTTGTCTTTTCAAGAAAATAAAGTTATTAACTTGACAATGAATGCCAGAAAAAGAACCCCAAAAGAGAGCCTAGAACTCTGATACCATGTAGAAAAATATATTATTAAGTTTTGCTTTTGTTTTCTGCCTCTACAACATACAAGATGAGTACCCTAAGACAAATTAGGAAGTCTAAAATTTGGAAGGCTCAAATCTAATCCCATAATTATGGGAGAAATAGGACATCTAGCAATATGCATCTATTTCTTATAAATATAATATATTACCAAAAAGAAAACTTTCTAAATATCTAACTAATATTGGAGAGGATTTTCCACAGAAGTCAATTGATCCATTCTGGCATTCGGGAGGGTACGGGGATCATATATGAAAGGTTCAACGTCATCAATTTTATGTATCGACGCGTGGTGTCGTCTCCTCGTCGATGGTGATTGGTGATCAAGGGAACATTGTGCAAGTTGTTATACAACTGATTGACGTCGGCTGCAATCAAAGTTGTTACACAACTTTATAGTGCTCTAAAGTGGGTTTTGATGAGTGGTTAAGTCGAAAGCCTATTGAGTACGTGTTACTTGGTGGGTTTTGGTCAAAATCCACTGTTAATATTACTTAAGTGGGATTGAGTAATTACCCAAACACCCTTCTAAAATTTTGGGTTATTTTCACCGCATCCCATTAATTTGATCATTCAATGAAAATAGATATTGGAGAGGAGGATTCAGCTGTCCACTTCACAACAACAAGTAAACATCTGAAAACAAGACATTTTTTGCAACAACTAAAAAACAGAACCAAAAGTGGAAGTCATCTAACATGGTAATGATGCTCGAAATTGGTAGATATATTAATCACTTTCTGTAATCAGTAAAAAAGTAACAATGAACAGATAATGTCTTAATACATGTGCGGCTATGAAGCTCTTGAATTCGTGCTAAAACAAAAAAAGTTTTAATATGCAACCAAATAATCTTTAGAAACAACAGAATTAGAAAGGAAGTACCTGCAGGTCTACTCTTGCTGAATGCAAATAACATATCCCACCGAGCAACTCCTTCAGTATCCACCTCGGAATGCACCATATCAAGGTTTCCGCTGTTTTCTTTTTTGTCTACTTGACTAAACAATGCTCTGAAAAGCGAAGTTTTTCCAGCACCCTATATCAAGACATACACTTTACAATCTTTACGAGTGTTAAGGTGTAAATAAGCATAACATTAACCCCACCAAATGATACCTCTAATCCAAGCAACTGCACCCTCTGAATCCTCTTGAACCTTTTTACATACAGTTACAAAGTCACTCATGCAGTATATAAAGAAGTCAGGCAAAACATCATTAGGTAACCTTTCTTCACACAATAACCAATTTTGGTGAACTCGTGAGAGATACCTGTAGCTGGTATTGCCAAGACACTTGAGCGAGCCTTAGCAAATGGTCAATGCTCATCAACCTGACCACCATCCCATTGAACTACCACAACTTAGTTGTGGGATGTCAACAAACTCTAGTGATCTGTAACCCAGTTGAACTACCACAACTTAGTTGTGGGATGTCAACAAACTCTAGTGATCTGTAACCCAAAGAACCAATGCATAAATCCCAATCTACTGGGAACAAGCCCGCCATCCAAGGTGTTCTTTTCAATGCAACTTATCAAAAGAGCACATAACCCAATCTTGTCGAAGTTGTCAATCTTGAAAAGCCACTGAGAGCAAGGTGGTCGTAGGATCAAAGCAAGGCGCCTCTGCGCCTCCTACCATGGCTCCATTCGCGTAAAGGAGAATGAGTCAATGCCACATCTATTGTTCACAAGCTCCTGCCGCGATTTTGTTGCGACATGAGTAGAATACAAAGGCCAAGGCAAACAACTAACATAAAGCCCTGCACAGCAGGTGCCGATCATGGAGGGCAATGGCATTGAGCATCTATAACATTTTCCGCATTGCAAGAACAAAACTTTAAATTCAAATGCACAAGTCATCAAGAGAGATGTAGCATTCATATCTTTTAGTACACTATACACATTTAAATAGTAATGTTTGTAACACCAAAAAGTGCAAATGCTCGTACTGATGTTGATTTGAGTCCATGTCAAAAAGTGACTCCCACTAATGAACTTAACAAGAGATAGAGCTGATCAGCATATCCTTTTGACATCAGCTTAAGGCTAAATAATAATAATCCTTCTAAAAACATTATATCAAAAAGGAGTCAGTTGTTTTTTTCGTTTTAATAAAAGAAATAAACGCAAATGACATCATGTACATACTAAGTTTAGAGAGATTTTTTAGAAGAAAACTAAATATTTTGCTAGTCATCCAGGTATTAAAGATATTATACCAAGGAGAAATGTTTTGCTATGTTTGTAAAATGTTTGAACTTTCTATGATACCAAAAAGCATTACCAAAGACCTAAAGTAAAAGTTCTTACTAGCTTTTCCGCATGACAAACTTAGCAAGCTCAATGCAAATGTAACACTTAAAGAATAGAGCATCTTGATGCCATTACAATGAAGCTTCATAGGATGTCTTTGGAGACAAAGAGCACATATAAAACATATCGAAATCCACATATTCATACTAAGTTACTTTTGCAATTTAGGCCTAACCATAGAAATTGATCACAAGTATTATCAAGTTTCCCAACTGTGGCCTCCATCAAACAATTGGCCAAGTGGCCAACATGGAAAATTATACGGCAATGTTAGTTTCAAAAAACAAAGAAAAAGGACAGAAGAAAGATAACTAACAGAAGGATTAAAAACATCGTAAGGAAAAAAGTCAAAATCAGATTCTGTGTCATACTTAATATCCGGTCAGCATTGTGAAGAACCCAAGTATCAGTCATATGTTCAACATCATTCATGAAATATATGAAAATTTAGTACGACGACAATTATTATTTTCATCATTTAAATATGCATGGATATTTATATATGATATTTAAACTTGCATTTATATGTGTTCTTGGGTCAATATAACTAAATGAAATTTATATGCATATGAATGTTAAGAAATTCATATAAACCCAAGAAGGGGAAAAAGAATTGCTAACTATCTAGCCAAATGGTATATATGAATGTAAAGGAGGAATACTCTTCATACGTCTGAGTTCCTTAACTCCACTGTTTTTTCCATCAATCTTACTACCATTGCTTCAACCTTTCTTGTATCAGTGTCAAGTAGAGGTGTCAGAGAAATCCCATCAGAACCTTTCTGTTTTTCAAGAGATAAATCTGATGTTAGCACTGTCAATAATCTTAATATTTTATTTTATCGAGATGGTTAAATGAACAAACTTTGAGAGTCTCCAATGATGTTTTTGCAGGATCATGGTCTAGCAAAAAATTGGTTCTCATCACTTCTTTTAGGTTGTTTTCTTTGGATTGATCTTCCAGAGTCACCTTCTTTCAATACTGAATTACTTGCAAGTCCCATACTTGAAGATGGTTGCATTCCTTGTGAGGTATAGTGATGAAAATAAGCAGGAGACAAAATACGTGGCACTAGATCTTCAGGAATGCAGTAGGATTTGAAATAATGCTGCCATCTTCTCTGATGAACATAAGAAAAAATACATATAAAATACTTAAAAGGTGAGCTTTACATAGTAAATTGAAAGACAGTTCACATGATACAAGAACTTTCAGAATCGCAAGGGTAGCCAAAACTGCTACCTAATTAAACAAAGACAAAGTTCAGAAATTGAAAGGAGGGGGACGAAAAAGTGTAGGTGATAACAGAACTAAATTCACTTGCAGCACCACCAAGTGAATGCCCAAAAAGAACTAGTTTCTGGTTCTTTTTCTGTGTCAGTTTATATAATTCAAATGCGAAAATCCCTTTTGCACGAGCCAAGAATCTCTAAAGAACCATTGTAAAATGGATATTATAGTTACTAAGCTGGAAGCACTGTAATCAATAATAAAAAAGATGAACTTCCATGTGTCATAATCAATATACCAAACCAAAATAATGCCAACATCCAACTTATGTGCAGCAGGCCTTGATTTATTTTTCATGTCTTCATTTATGCTCAAGTGTCTTGCACTGATTTTAACAAATTTCTCTTGTGCATCAGCTAGGTCAGTTTCCATATGAGACATCAAAGTCTTCAGCATCATCCTCATAGAATATGGCCCCTTGAAATATATTTGTATCGGTGACCGGCATCTCTGTAAGGATTAAAATAGGAGAAATAGGTCGATTGAAGTATGAAGACATCGGTCTAATAAATTTTAAAACCTCCTTGTTACCATGATTAGCTTACTGATATTGCTTTGTCCCGATGAATGAAGCATAAATTGTATCACCTGCTTCAGCTAAAATATACCTGTATATGAAAGGCATGCAGCAAGTTACTATATGATCATAATCCCCAAAAGGACAAATGTACGAAGGAATAAAGATTTCACTTATAGCTACAAAGTATCACTGAAATTTCTGCTAAAAGTTACTTCAGAATGTGAAGTTCAATTTAGTTTATTGCTTGAACATGTTACTTTCATGGTTGATGTTAACATAAACATGCATTTTTATTCTTTGAGGGCTATATATATGCTTATCTGACTTATCAACACCAGGTTAGCTAAGCATACTGGCATGGGGGCTTGCCACCTTGATGCTTTCAATGTGGCTCCTGCCACTGAGTAACAAAAAACACCATAAGTGAGTGCCAAACTTTGAAGATGGATCACACAAGTGACAGGTAGGTGTATAAACTTCATCCTTATCATCATCATTATCAGAATCAGCAGCAAATCACAACAGGGTTGAACACAAGTCAAGATCACACCAGAGCATATTAGTTCGCCAATGATTTTTACCTTCAACAGAACTATTTTGAACTCCTTTCTCATTGAGCACACAAAGGTAAATTACTTCCAATACTATTGAAATACAAAATGTATATGATAGTTCCATGATAAAAAGATATATGATAGAAAAGAATGAAGAGAATGACCTATATAGTTGCGATAAGACTGAACAGATGAATTATATTTTCAGCTAATATTTGCATTTTACAACTTTTGCTTGCTTCTATTGGTTTCCGATATGTATGGGTTTTGGAGCAAAGTTCAATGTGAATACATCAAAAAAAGTTTTGATGTATATAATTTTTCTTTGTAACATTTTTGTGCTTCATAAACAACAGCCTTTCTCAAAATATGACCGTGCTTGAGTTAAGTTTTTTTGAATCTCTATTATACTAACTTGTCATATAGTTAATTATTAAAGGACTACATGATCTTCCAAAAGGTAAAAATCAACAAGAAAACATATGTCTTTTCCAATCATATTGTTGCAGTATTGCAGCAAGAAAATGACATAAGGTCAACCATCCTTTCTCTTCTCAAAAAAAAGAAAATCAACAAGATAAGGTATGGCATCAGAAACATATTATAAACTTCTGAATAAAAGATATCTTAAATGCTTGAAAGAATAGATTGCTCATTAGTAGTTATCAGAATAAATCATTATCCACATTCTATGGAAAATACCAATTACAATTCAGAAACATTTTTTCATAACTCACAGCTTCTATCAAGGTTTACAGTAACAAGAATTAATAAGTATAAATGCAACAAAGGTGAAAAAAACATAGATACTGAGTTTTGGGAATAACGGGGTCATGCATTACTACACTATGATAAGGAGGTGAAAATTAGAGGTTAGTAGCAGTCTCAACACACCGATGAGGTACATAATCTAAAGAAGGTTGCACATATTCAAGAAAATTTCAATTTGTCACCAAAATCAGACTTGAACATATTTACATATCAAATCATATCACTAGCTGCACTCTGTTGAATTGGCAAGAAAAGGAAACTGTTCATTCATACATTTGGAGCAATAGTAAAGAGTTGCTCGCCTTATAAAATAGGCATAATAAAGTAATTATCTTAACAAACACAAATTTTAGCTGCCAATTCTCAACTTAGATCACAGGATTCATAGCATGGAAAGATAGTACATCTTATAAAGTTTCACAGATGTGAAACTTTAAATATTGCTTATTTTTTTGAAAAGATTTAAATATTGCTTATAAGGGATCCTTGCCTCTCCAGCTCATATGGAGAATTATCAATTTTTTGACAGACCAAATTAACAGGTCTCCTTCTAGAGAATCAAAGCAAAGTGAACAAAAAATATATGATTCCTTGATGAATTAATAATTATTGAGATCAAATGGATAAGAAGGCAAGACCACATTTTCTGTCAAAATGGGACCAAACAAAAACAAGAGAAAATGTATGGTAAACCCAGAAGAGTTACCAGAATTTCTTGAGACTTTTTCCTTTCATTAGAAATCAAGGCCTAAACAAAAAGTAAATTCATAACATCTCATGAAAGCATTACCGATAGTTGCACCAAACAGAGTTTTTTATTTTAAATTTTTCCGAGGAAAAGTAGGAAGGATTCTTTCTTTTGGTCAAAATTAAAACAAACAGTTCAAATCTCACCAAATTGAATGTAACACTAGATGATTTACTAGTAAACATGCCACAACAGAGTTACAGCAAGATTCTTTCCACCATTCAAACAAGCATATTCCATGACTTCCATTTAAAAAGCAAATTTTGAATAAATAAGGAACAAATCCAAAACTAACAAAATGCATGACCTTACTTCATAATTGTCAATTAGTGGTATCATATTTTCCGCAGAATCCAGACGATTGACCAATATATCCAAGTGTTGATTCTGATACAGAATTAAAAATAATACCACCAGTAACATATGGAGTACTGTATGGATATGATCCATATGGAGAAAATCTGGGATATCCAACATATCATTGAAATGGGTCCATTTTTCAAATAAAAAAGTATAATTAGAATGCAATTAGAAATTTAAAATTAATAAAATATTACTATATCAGTTTGAAAAAAATGTAATTTTTTAGTAACTATTCACTTCTTTCATGAAAGAAGTATTTTAAACCACACTGAAATCAAATTAAGCATTTATTAGTTTAATGTAATATGAGTTTAGAATTCCTATATGAGTTTAGATTTGAAGTAATATTTGATCCTATTTGTTTAGGACTATATTGTCTCATTTATTAGGATTTTGTTTATCTTTGAAATTTGATATTTTCAAATTAATGTAGGAGTACAAGATTTAAGACACTATGAATAATGGGGAAATGTAACCTCAATGGAATCACCGTCCATAATTTTCGGGCTAATCACATTTGATATCCTTAGGGAGAAATCCCATATGGGGCGTACGGAGGATAAGGGAACATCATGGGGATCCTTGATGATCCCTCTACTGGAGGCTCGAGGGATATTCTATATGTAATTTTGCAATTCTAAATAAACATTTGTTTCTGCCCAAGAATATAGCCTAGTTGGAGGTGAACCTTGTTAAATCTCACCTCTTCTGCATTTGATTTCTTCTCTTGTTCGATATTCCACAAGCAGAGCAATATGTTTCAGTACCATCCGTAACAACATTGTTATATAAGATAATTGATATTGATTTGTTGAAAAGGATAATAAACTAAATACACTTACCAAAATTTTGAAGAGATTGAGAAAATGTGTTAGAATTTTAGAAGATGAGAGAAATGTTGAGAATTAAGAGTATAATTATAGAAATAGTGTGAGAGAAGGTAAAAGTAGGATTGTAAGAATGTGTGGAGAATGAGGGATTTTTATAGAGAAAATAGAACTGGTCGGTGATTGCGTTGTGCCAAGTGGTGCGGGCCCGTGCAATGCAACATGGCATCCTGTCACATCGCCATGGGTACCGAAGGCACCCATGGGGCAGGGCCCACACCAATTGGCAAGCTAGCAGCATGCTCAACTGCGCCCGCAGGCGTCAAATTTGAACTCAAAAAATTTTGAGAAAATCTTTTTGGTGACATGCCACGGCATCCCGCTGGGCGGCACAGCATGGACTGGCCTGGGCATGGCGAAACACCATGTCAGCGTCATGTCGGGCGTGGCAGTCCTCCCATTTATCCATCTTTAGTTCAATAGTTCTTCAGGATAAGTTTTTTTGGAATATAGAAATGCTTACTGATTACTGCAATATGCATTTATGTACATGATATTTGTTTAAATATTTAGTGCATTTTGGGGGTATGTTGAATCTCATTCTAACATAGAATGAGTCTATTTAGGAAATTTCTTTCTTAAAAAAGAATTGATAATTGGAAAAGTTTCAGTAAATAGAAGAAATTGAGATAAATATATTTTCATATTTATGATGTACAAAGATCAATGAAGGAAAACATGACAACCAAAAAACAGATGCTACGAATTTACATGTATGAAGATGGAAGGGGATGAATCTGCAAATTCAGTTCCAATGATGCAAAGGCAGCACCAAAGTTTCCAGCCTTCATGTGTCAAAGAAAACTAATCTGAAAAGTGTGGTCTCTATGTACCAAACTATTTATAATATGCTCGACATTCCAAGCCCCATGTCTCAAAGGAAACAAATTTGAACAATGTGGTCTCCATGTGCCAAACTATTTACAATATATTCACTTGACCAACAAGCCTATCTTCTAGCAAGAGTTATGTTGGGTGGTGCTGTGCATTGTCTTCTTCCATTTGTCCACAATTCCAGCAGCTTTTCGGCATGCTCTTGGAGTTCCATTCTGAGCCAGTTGCGAGATGCATCCGTCTATATTCTCATGTCCAAGTTCCCTCAGTTTTGTTCGATTGAACATACAGATTGAGTACAAGACCACAATTGCATTCTCTTTGCTCCGAGGACTTGAGTTCTCCTTAATGACATTGAGCAGGCAACCCATTCCATCGGTCTCTGCTATCTCATCAATTACCTCATTGTCACTTGATAGTAATGCAAGTATAGCCACTGATTCATCCACCAGCGACTGATTTCTGATGACCTGTAGTAAAATATTCACAGCTCCATCTCTTAAAGCTATTGTTTTGTTCTCTTGCATCAAGCATAAGTTGAAGATGGCGGATCCTGCATCCTTCTTGGCACTTGGACTGCCAGATTGTAGCAGCTCAAGAAGTGGCTTCATAGCTCCCATTTCACCGATTTTAATTTTGTTGGAATCAAGAGCTGCTAAACTAAACAATGCTGCTGCAGCATTAGCACGAGTGTCCATGGTCGCACCTCCCAGTGCATTGATGAGAAACATAATAGCCAGAGGGTTGTCTCCAATTATCTTTTTATTGCTCTCGTGGACTGAAAGGTTAAAAATTGTTGTCACAGCATTTTCATGCACCTCAGGGTCATCATTCAGTTCTGAATCTGCTAGAACAGAGAAAAATTGAAGGAGAGCATCTGGATTCTCAGTGATAACTGCTCGAAAAGTGAAATTCCGCTTGGTAAGTTGGCGGAAATCCATCACCGCTTTCTTTTTTTCTGAGTTGGAAGAGGATGCAGACATCCGGTCAAGGAGATCTTTGAGTTGATTTCGCTCCTTTGTTGTGACCAAACCTTCTTCGACCTTTAGCTCGTCTTCAAATGGAGGGAATGCAATACCATGCTCGATGCACCATTGGGAGATCATAGTGCGGACTAGAAGATTAGGGATGAGGACGGTGTTTGAGAGGATCTGCTCGGTTCGGGGGCATGTTCTTTTGCCAGAATTCAGCCAATCTTGAATGAATGCCCGGTCATATGTCTGCACGAAACATCCAACAACAAAGGGTTGTTGTTAGGGTAATATTGATAATACTACTGGTTAATTACCTATTCCAATCTACGGTATATATGGTTTTTAAATGACATCACAGTGGTACAAAAGAAAAGATGAAACTAAGATGGATCTAAAATTTTGCTTTGAGTCCCTAACAAATACCATATATTCATCAGTAATTTTTTAAAGAAAAGACAGAACAAGTGGTACAAGAAAGAAAATATACAATATATTTATAACATACAAACCATCCAGTTTTCTCCACATACTATTTCCCTTTGCAACATATACATATGACTATATGACGATTGTAAGTATCACATTCATTCCACGGTCACCAGTGTTTGAGAAGACCAGAAGGAATTTACAAGATGATTCATGATAAATTCAATCTAAGTAATAAAAAATTGAAACTGCAACATCCAAAGTCTTGAATGTGAATCATCCCAAAAACTTTGGTTCATTATTTATTTCAATAATGTTCAGCAAGCAATCGAGCAGTGGACGAAATCAGACGGAAAAACAAATCAAGCAGCCTAATTTCTATTCGCGGAAGGTCCGGACGAACCTGGCCGGAGGCAACGATGACAGGGTCCGTCATGAGCTCCGACGAGATCGGGCAAAGAAAGTACTCCGGCACCACCGGAGGCGTCTGCGGCTGCACCAATGGAGGATGTCCACTGGAGCTGCCACCTACACCGACGCTGGAGCGGCTGACGGTGGAACGTATTTCCCGGAGCGCAGCGATCGCCCGGGACGCCGCATCATATGTCTCCACACTCATGTGGCCGTCATCCTCTTTTTCGATCGTCCTCACCAGCATCTTGAGGATTTTCTTCCACTCAGCAATACCCTTGGGCGAGGTGGCCGCTGCGGAGCCCGGGGACGTGTCGGACTTCGCCATTGCCACCTGAGTGCCGCGTCGAGCACAGCCAACGGAGCGATGGTGGAAGGATTGAAGGGCGGTCGGTTCCCTCGCCGGCTGCCGTCTTCGTTGTCGCCGGGAGACGGCCAAAATCTTGGATCATAGAAAAGGAGATAAAGGAAAAAACGCAGGTTTTATAGCATCCACCTTTTTTGTAAAACATACGGAGTTATTAATTTAGTATTATACATGTTTAAAATATAATAATTCTAGAATATATATATATATATATTTGCACAAATGGCGAAAATTCTATATTTTCTGTAATATATTTCAATCTATCATCGCTTTTTTTCTGTAAATAAAATATAAGCCCTTCGAAACTTTGAAATAAAATAAAAATAATCTAAATTTAATTAAAATGTGCTCGGAGTAATAATTATGTCTTTTAAGCTTATAATAATAATAGTAATAATGTGTTCGAAATGGTAACTTTAAGGACGACTATCCATTTCAAGAGTACAGAAAAAAAGTGTAACAAGAATAATAATAGTAATCGTTCTAATTTTGCTAAAATTCTCCTAATCCCACTTGTGCGTTTCCTTAAATTGTATTTATATGTATGATCAAATTTGATTTTGAAATGTGTAATCTATGGTAAAATTAGAAAAATTGAAGTGCTACTTTGGAATATAAAATACTTGCCGACAATGTTGATGTGAATACTCACCCGACATACAAGGTGATATATATATATATAATATTATTAAGTAATGAATTAAAAAGTCGAGTGCGATGGATTTGATAAGAAAATGTAAATTCTAAAAGAAACGATTGGATAATTGGCAAGGCAAGGAATTAATTAAGTTATCGATGGAATTAATGTAACATGTGTGATTATGACACCTTGTAAAAATGCAGTGGAACCTAAATGAAAAGTGAAATGAGACGGGCATCACCTCCCACGATTAAATATAATCATCATGCATCCCGTGTCTTCAACCTTGTTGTCGTTGATTTCTCCAACAAATGAATTAAATCCATTAAATTGAATATTAGCAATTGAAGGTTAAATGATCCATACGTATTTCTATCTGACACATAATTGATTAACTTAATATCACAATCTATAACTATCATTGTTAAATTAACCCATAGGAATCTCTGGACTACAATTGTTTCGGTCAGTGGTTTATTTTTCACATCGCTTTCTGATCAATTTATCGTTGAACAGATGAAAGTACAACCGATTTGCTTTAATTTATTTCTTTTTCTTAAGAGTATACAGATGGTAAGCTATATACTAAGTAGACCATTGGTCTTAATTTTAAGTTTCATATTATTATTATGGTCTCTTTTTTTTCAGCTCGAGAGCCTCTTATATAGAAAAGTTAACTAGATATAAAAGCACATAAAAAATACCACGGTGGAAACAAATTCGCACAGTGTCTCATAAGCTATGTTTGGCATCAACGAGCGGTTTAAATAATTAAGAGAAAATAATAATTAGTGATTAGATATTAACTATTAGCTAGTAATAATTTAACTATTAAAATTTATAAAAATATTTGATAATCGATTGGTAAACGGTTAAAAATAATACAAATAATTATCTAAATAGTTTACATTATTATATATATCCTAAGTTAAGTAAATTATTTTTATTTTAACTATTTTAATATTAATAAATAATAATCAAATAATTAGTTAATCAAATAATTTATAAATTAATAAACTATTAAGAAATAACAAAGTGATCACATGCTATAAAAGAATAAGTGTATTCATATAAATAGAAATTAATAATAAAATATTTTGAGAGTATATTAAAAAATAAATTTCACACTAATAGTTGATCTCTTTTTTTTAATTACAAATCAGTTACATAAGAAGACAACTAGCTTAAAAGAAATAGAAATAAATTACAAACTTTTGACCTGTAGCAAAGTGTCAACCACTTTATTAGAGTTGATTGGTTAATAATTATATTGATCTTTCTATATCAATCGATTATTATTATTATTATTAAGTATACTTATTAAATATTTTAATTAATATGTTGAATTAGTTAATATAGTACACACTACTGTAAACATTATTTTTAAGATGACTCACTTGTCATTACAATAAAAGTTTGTTCTATGATAATTTTGCCTATTTAGTATTTGATAATATATTTAACTTTTTACATTCGCTTTCGCTCCATTATATTTTTATTAATTAATTATATTTCAACTTTTCTATTTTAAATTAAAGAAAATATCCACTAATATGTTACACGCAAGAGCGGGGGTGCCCCAATCTCATGCTCAAATAAGAGGAGAGGGCTCTTCCACCTTGCCGGACAATGATGAGGAAGGGCTCTTTGCCCCATGGGCAGGCATAGAAGACTCCATTTTTTATTTTTTTTATTTAGAATGTAAAAGATAAAATAATTATAATAAACATATACAAAGTTGTGGAACATTTGATATTTTTATAATTTGAAGTTAAACTTTATAATGTAAAAGAAACCAACTCATATAAATCGTTTTCTCGTAAAAATAATTTAGACTCGTCAAGGGTAGACTTCATGATTTAGATCTTTATTGAATAAAAAATTTCAGGGATGATCACCAGTAGTTATATTGTAATTATCCTCCAACTTTTTTTTGTCATAAAACATCATTTAATTATACTTTTTTTTACCTATGAAGTCTCTGTCACCGTGCTAACTCAATAAATCTTCTCTCTTTGGCACATCATTAATAAATAAAAAAAAAATATTGATACGTCATTTATTTTCGGAGTGCACTGAAAAAAAATACAAATTTAATTTAGACTTTTATTTTTATCTAAAAGGTCAAACTTTTAAGCCGATTGCGAATTTAGCCAAAATAAAGTACCTCCCTACCGAAAAACAAAAATTAAAAGTACTTATTTACCATCCATTGGTAAAAAAGAAACGTGTAGTTTGGCTGCAATTGTGATAATTAGTTGTCCTGTGATTTTGGAGCAATCCATGCGGACGAGGTGACATGTCAACAACCATTCACCACACATACGTATATGCAACTAAAATACGTTAATTAATTAATTAATTAATTGGATAACACTCGTGACACGTCGACCCACCATTTGTTCGATTCTTAGCTCCCAAAAAGTCCGCGTGGCATGTCGACAATAGGTCTTTATTGCGGTTAGATTCACTAACATGGTCCCCCACATTTTTTTTTTCATGCAACATTTTAGGTAATTAAGGATTTATCAAATTTTCCGATAGGCATTCATTTTTTTTAGAATGTTGCAATACTGGAATTAGAAATATAACGAAAATATTTCTTCATTAACTTTCTTTTGCGACGTCTTTTGTTTTTCTTTTCCAATTTTCACCATGTTAAGAATATAATGTATAAAGTTTGAGTGGTAAATGATCGTTATAAATTAGTCAATGCATGTCTCGGACTCCACACATCTGTCGTTCTATTTATCTATTTCTATATATATATTATAATTAAAATTTAAGTTAATTTTGGAGTCATTTTCACAACCATGTATCAATTTAATATGAACAGGTGTTTCCTAAACTATAAACAAATTTAATGATGATCGTACCATGGGAACCTTTACAATGATCATAAATATTTGGGCCTAACAAAAATGTTCTACACCAAGTATATAATAGTAACAATAATAATACTTTTTTTTACTGCTGCTACAGCTTAATTGTATATGGCAAATGACGAGTAATTTTATCAAATAGTGATTTTCATCCACTACCTTCAATTGTATTATTTTATCAAATCCTTCATCCAATTTTATTATTTTTAACAAGAGTAATATAACACATAACACATTCATAAGCACACCCTATTATGTGACAGAATATCCTTTCGGAGATGCTAAGATATTCATATATTTTTCTACTTTCTAGTTAATCATTTGACTAGTCAATAAAATGCAGAATAAATAAAAAAAATAAACGAAAAATTCTTAAAATAAAATATGCAAAAATCTTAAAACATCTAAAGTATCACAACACACTTTGATCAACTAATACAATTCAATAGAGAACAAGGTTGTCAAACTCTCGAGTCAAACTCTTAAACTCTTACGAGTTTAAGAGTTTAGGTAAGCAAAACGAGTCAAGTCGGCATAAACTCTTAAATAACTTAGACTCTTAGATTTCATTAAAAAAAATTTAAAAATTATGTAAACTCTTATAGACTCTTATAGAGTTTACACGATTTTACGAGTTTATACGATTCTATATGAATACGCATGACTCTTCATTTTGTATAAGAAAATATTCTTAAATACTAAATATTTTGTTTTAACTAACCTTATTAATAATTAAGAATGATGTTCTTAGATGCATATTAATCATTGTATAATTTAATTTGTTTGGAACATAAACTCTACGAGTTTACGATACGAATTTATGATACGAATTTACAAGAGAGAAAACGAATCTACTTAAACTCTCGAACTTAACAACCTTGATAAAGAAACTAAAAGAAACACCTAAACCTAGGATCACTAACTCGTGTGCAATTCTTCCTTGAATTATAAAGCTCAATATGTAAGGTACAATAAATAATTCTTTTTTATGATAAAATAAACATAAGAATAAGCTAAAACTATATCATAAAGGATATAAATAATCATTATTCCTTTAACAGTAATCTTTCATCATCTTTGTCAACTTTTCTTTCTTTGTGTGAAGAGTAAACTATGATACTATCATTGAATATAATCAAATATCAATTACTCCTCGATCATTATTCATCATCTTTACTTTCTTTTTTTATTTTTTCATTCATCATTCATCGTATGTCTTTCATTCATCATTCATCATTTTTTACTTTGGTTTCATACTTTGCATAATCATTCGTTGATTTTTTTTATCAGTCATCTAATGCAATACGATGAATGTAATATTTTAGACCAAGTGATTATTCATTATGTTTGACTTATCTCATTAATGACTTTGAGGTAACTTTAAGGGTTGATTTATGGTGATTTTGAATGGATCATGAGTCTTTAGAGGTCTCGCCAATAGACGACCGAGGAGGATGCTCGAGAAATCCTTTTGTTACAAGGCGTGGAGAAGGCCAATCAACAAGAATTGGATGGCGGTTGTTCCACTCTCAAGCATTCAATGCATAGCAACCTCATCATTTATTTACTAAGAATTATTGACCATTATCTTGTCCATATATTAGTCATTAATATAGTAGAGAAAATCTACTATCACAAGTTAATTAGCTTTTTATAAATAAAATAAGAAAATCAAATTAATCAGACATGGATTGTGTTAAGTGTGCACACCGATCGTATTCACCATTGTTTGGTGTATTGGCAGATGTCGAGTGAGTTAATCAACACGGGCCGTGTGGGAACATGACATGGGTCGTGTTTCATCCATAATATTAAATCCTAATTAACGTGGAATGTGTTGAGGGTCGTGTTTGGTCTCGGACACATGTCATGTCCTCATTTCTGTCTCATTCTTTAATTAAATTAATTTGATGTGATTTGCACGTTAGGGCAATGTGGACCATGTCCAGTTCCAACTTAGGTAGTGTTTTACGACGATCGTTCATCATTAGGGTTTTCACTTTAGTTGATGTGGGCCATGTTCAAGACTGACATAGATCGTGTTTTATCCATCATTCAATTTATTTATTCAATTGGTTCGGGACATGGCTCCACATCTAAGGCAACACGGACTGTGTCTAGTTTTCTTAATCCTTGTTCAGTAGGCGGTGTTGGTTAGAGTTCCATCTGACAGACGTATACCATGTCTGAAGAGGACTCAGTTCGTATCTTACCAACGATACGACACGCTAGGTTGGCACTGGCGGATGCGGGCCATGTCGTAGGAGGATATGGCTCGTGTTCAGCCATCAGGCCGAGATTTTCATTAATTTAATACTTCAATTGTTGTACATAAACTCACTATATAATTCTGACCGAATTAATCTATTCATCCAAAAAACTAAATAAGGATTAAAATATGATTATCATCATAAACTATTTCCTTCTAGCATAAGACAATATTATAATATGAAAATCCTAACTAAAGGGATTTGTCTATGTACATACTTAATCTTTTTGGGTTGTTTGTTCGTTCTTCACACGTACCATCAATCTACGCATTTTCTCGGTTCTAACATGAAAAATTCTTGTCCTCATCACCTCAATCTATGCGTTGTACTTGATCTGCTCCATGTTCTCCTAAAGGGGGTTTTGGCATGAATGTAGGAAAGGCAAAGAGAGAGAAGAAATCGAAAAAGAGAGAGATAGAGATAGAGAGAGAAACTCAGTTACCCCATATCTGAGATACAGTAGGGATAACTCCCTTTGTACGTCGGGAATCTCCTCTTCACGCATAAATTCAATCACAAACATTATTAGTTTTTAGTCGTATCATCGATTGAGCAGCTTACATAGCTCTAGGTTATCTTCAAGGAGCATGATCAATATAGTAACTTAGGAAGACATCCTAGGGTCAAATAATCCATACAACTCATTCAACCATTATTCGTCAAGAGGAAAACAATCCGTGTCGATATTTGACACGGTTCATTTTGCATGTGAGTTCATGGTTCTAAATTCATCTGCTATATCCATGTTTAATAGAATATGGTCCGAGTTCAAGGTGAAATGACATGTGTTCGATTAAACCAAATTATACTTCAATAATGCAGACTGATCATATAAAAAATGATCAAGGATTTGCGTCAGGGTGACACATCTCGCATTTGATCAATTCTATTTCGTCTAATCAAGAGAACATGACCTGTATTGGGGGTAACACAGTTTGGATTAGGTAATCAAGGAACATTTTCATGGTTAGGGTTTTGCATTCGTGTGTCTTCAAATTAAGAACACAATTCACATCAAGGTGCGACGTGATCCATCTTCCTGCTCCGATTGTCATTCGAGGAACACGACCCGCATCCTGAGCGGCATGGTCGAAGCAGTAACAATGAATGGGACTTTGTCGGTTGAGACGCAATCCTTATTCGATCTCTAGGTTGCTCATGGTGGCTGCAATCCTTGTCTCCGTCCCGAAGTCAATTAGGGTAGAATATTACTAACGATTTGGTACAACAATTACAACCTTAATGCAGAGACCATATTCATTATCAATCTTCATATAATTCATTCATTTAATCATACACATATGAGAAAACGTAAGGTTGATCCTCCTAATTATATATCTTGATTATTGTTAACTTATCTTCTTTTTCCTTGTTTTTATTTGTTCTCCTCATTCCTTCCCCACGATATGTCTTCTACCTCTTCTTGAGTTGTTGTTGGTAGAGAGAGGAGGTTTTATGGTCTAATGACCTATGGGGAAGTATAATTCATGGCTTACGATTTATATAGAGGAGTCTAGGATTTTTAGGTAGCTTAAAATGAAATCAAGTTTGAAGCCCTAATTCAATCGATAGTAGGACTTTGTCAACGTGGGCGCAATACGGTCCATATCCTATTGAACCCGATTCATTTTCTTTGTTTATTTAACTTGTCATGACTTAGGTGCAACAGACCTACGTCCTTTTTAAATATGCGACTCGTGTTGGTCCCTTTTTTTTATCTTTCTATTTCAGAGCCGGGTGTTACATTTAAAAAATAAAGAATATATTTATGAAAATTACTCCCTTAATGCATAACCTTCCAGTTTGTCCATCTGTCATGTATTAATTAATCTTGATCGAGAGACCGGAATGAACGATTGCGAATGCTGGATGAAAATTGCAATTACACATATGGAACACACAATAATATTGATATTGACCCTCATGATGAGCACTATTCCATATCTCAGCAAAAGGGCTCCGTGAATTGATCAATGGACGAAGGAGGAGGAGGACCTCCTCCACTTTCTGTTAATTTCAATAAAAAAACTCTGATGATATTGGCACAAGAAGCTATATGTATATATAAAGAATATTTATAATTAATTAAGGAAGGTCATCATGGGATTCTCCAAGCTCCACTTGATCTCTATAATGGCCTCCTCAACTTTTTCCTTTATTTCTCTTTTCCTCTATTGGTGCATACATACTTTTTGGTGTGTGCAGGACGGTGTGCAAGTCAAGGCATGCAAACCATCCATGTTATATAATTGTGGAACTGTTGATGGCAGGTTGGTGGATGTGTACATGCGAGAGTTCCCCGTTCACTAAAATAGATAGATAATTTTTTGTCCATCAAGCAGAGCTGATTTGCTTGCACATTGCCAAACAGGAAATCGAGGAATTTTTTTCTCCCAATTTATAAAGTCTTTGTAATTTCGATTTGTGATATTTTGAATAATCAATTTTCTCAGATTTTATCACAAAATTGAGTATTGGAAAATATTCTTGTTGACAATAAGGTTGAGTCACAATCAATTCACTCATAAATAGATTTCTAGTTCGATTCTTTTTCGTTGAGGCCTATCAATGTTCAGAGTCAGCTGATTCGATATTAGGAAATAAGTGATAATTCATACTATTATGTTTAATTTAATATGTGGGAAGCCTCAGTTGTAACTAAAAAAACATTCTTGTGTTCACTCGATATCTAAACTTCACGGATCCAGTGATAAGTAAATCAGATTACCGTAGAAACGAAAATAAAATTTCGATAAAAAATAATCTAAATGTTTCGTCATGAGTGAAAAGTTCCAATAAATAATCCCTCTTAAACCCTTAATTTGGTAAAGACTGAAAGAACTACCAGTTTATTTTTACTGACTTTCTGGAAACAAATTAATTAGTTTACAGATTATTTTGACTCTCTCTCTCTCTCTCTCTCTCTCTCTCTCTCTCTCTCCCTCTCTCCCTCCAAGTGAATTGAAAAGATTTTTTTGCAATGGCTGCCTTG
>LTAE01001048.1:27465-38946 GCA_001647135.1 Pontederia paniculata | reverse complement strand
ATTATTATTATTATTATTATTATTATTATTATTATTATTATTATTATTATTATTATTATTATTATTATTATTATTATTATTATTATTATTATCGTCATCGTCGTCATCATCATCATCCAAAAAGAAATTTCTATACATATGTCTAAGTTTAATTCAGCATTTTTATATTAAAATGCATAATTATTTATAAAAAAATGTATAATTTCATTATTAAGGTATAGTGCACTAATTAAATGTTTATATGCTTCAAATTATTTTCTTTAGTTATCAATTTGATATATTATTATATAGTTTAAAATGTGAATTTCATAAATAATTATCATAAAAATAAAATCATAATAACAGAGTGATTTAAATTCCACACTTTAAATGTTATGAAAATAAATCAAATAAAAATATCGATGCTTGAGATTTGAATTTATAATAATAGTTGTGAAATCATAATTAATAATTTATTATAGCAGCATTATAACGGTAATCATATCCAATGTCAATAACTAATTCACTTCAACGATTACTTTTTAACATTCTATACAATATCACAGTAATCTGTGTTCTTATTAAATAATTAATTCAACCATTGCCAGTCACTACATGCGGATTGTAGTCCTAATTAATAAATAAAACTAATCTATCTTATTTTACTTGTAATTAGGAAATCTTTAAGAACTAATTAAGATGGGACTTAATGAAGATTAAATTGTTTAGGAAAATATTAGGACATCATTTTAACTTTGACTCCTACATATAATTTTTCTAATCCTAATCAAATTATATCTTTTCTTATTTCATCATATCTTTTTACATATTTATTATTTTATTATTATTAAAATCTAAGGCATTACATTATAACATCCTTAAAAATAAATTTGTTCTCAAATTTATCAAAATTTTGAATTTGTTTTCTATCTTCTAACATAATTCAATCAATCTCAAAACAATCCAACAATTCCTTGATCATATCGATGCCCTCTGATTATATATATATATATATATATATATATATATATATATGTTAATCATCAAATATTATTTAATTTATACATTGATCATAGGTTAATTTTTCAATCATGGTCATAGTCATAACCTCAAAAAGAATATTCGCCTAAACTCCTTGAATCTCATATCCATCTAGTCGATCTTCGTAATTCTACAATCATAAATTCCAATCATCATTCAATAATTTGATCGTCCAAAATTATAACCTCAATATATCAAAAGATCACCTATATTCATCTCATCCTCAAAAGTTTTATTGATTTGTACTTTCTCTGAATAACCTCTTTAAGAATCATGTTATATCTTTTCATTGAGACAATATCATAACCATTCATCATAACTAATCCTCAATATTGACCCTTCACTAGATAAGCAATCTGAGTTCAAATCCAAAAATTCATCTAAAATCTCTTCTCTTTTTTTTTAAAATAGATCTAAATCACCTAAAAACTTAATATTTCTTTCATAATCTTCAAATGCATTGAATATCAATATTAGATTCGTACTTGTAGGAAGAAAAGCTATTATCCATGTGTCATTCATATATCGATGATATTGTTTATTTAATAACAAACCTCTAACATTATCATACCTATGACATTATTTAACATTTTCTCGACGGCGTGGTAGTTGTTCGTGTTTCCTTGCACATGATCCTTAAACACTTAGAGACAGCTAAGAAGTTTTCCTCGTTATACCACCACGCCACTTGACAAAATGCTCTCCCGGGGACGCTACCAACTTGCTACTTTGACTTTATTTTGTCCAATTCACTGTCCAACATCATAAACTCATTATGCGGAAGCCAATACTTTAAAATAAAATATGTAAATAAATACTTTAGCCAACTAAAATATTCTTTTATATTGTTCAATAGAAAAAAAAATATAATAAAAAATATATTTAACTCGATCTAGACTGCTCATATACAAGCCTCCACATCACGACTGTCTACATTGCATGTGCCATCATATTAGCCTTGTTATCCTGCTGAATCAACAATAGGGGAGACAATTCTCCCATGAGCTATTAAGCCCAATTTGTAAAGGATAATAATTCAATAGGGATAATCATATATAAAGACATAATAAGAAAATCAGCTTAATAATAAATTCACTTGATTTTACCCTTTTGCATTCTCATTATTCAATAACCTTGTTAATCATTATCTTCCATCTCATTACATTGGGTCCACCAAACACATGAACATCAATTGCATCTCTCATGATGCATATAACCTCATAGATTCCAATATGTTCAAGCCCAATTAATGCCTTACATTGGAACACTTTTTTTTTTGTATGAATTGTCTTTGGTTATTCAAACATTACAAATAATTTTAGATGAGCCTTCACCAATCACGAAGGCAGTTGGTTTTGGTATCGGCACAATCAAGGTTAGCTAGCCTTAGGCCTTGGGGTCAACCTGAAATCCAATAAATCTTCATAAACAATGGTCCCCAAAGGAACCCAATCGAGACAAGTCCACATTCAGGATAAATCTTATAATCAGGGTAGAACCTTGGAGACGAGATAAATCCTATCATCGTCGGGAGCAAACATCCACTTCACGCAAATTCAATCACATGCAATGTTCATTTTAGTTCTATTTAAACTTTAGGTTATGATACAATCATTATTAACTCATCAATAAAAGCGTTACAATGGGGACATAATAAAAAGGGGTTTAGGTTCATTGTCGATCGGATTACAGTCCGTGTCCGGTTAGAACAATATATATTTTCCAATGTTCGTTGTGTCGGTTATCCTTCGCCAAGACATGGCCCGTGTTGGGTTCGAACATGGCTGACGTTCGATCTTTGATGTTGTTGTTTCCATTTTACTGTCTCCATCTCATCGTTTATTTAAGCAGAATATTACTAGCTATTAACTACAATAATTATTCTTCAACGTAAAAACTATAATTATTATTATACTTCATATGGATAATTTATTCTATCACATATATATGATTAACCTTAAAGTTGATTCTCCTTATTTACATACCTTGATTTTATTGGTCGATCTTCCTCGTGTCATGATCCACCCTCGCAACATCCCTCCCCCTCTGAGTACTTCAATATGACTTAATTGGTTGGACCAATCAGCTATGTCTTCACCTAACTCATACTAACTGACTTCTGTGGCCACTAACAATTTATTATTTGTTTTATTTTTTTCTTTCAGCTGACTACTCCACTATTATATATATATATATATTCTACCCTTTTTTCCTATTTTATTTTTGTCTGGCTTCCTTTTGAACCTTACCTGACCCGAGAGAAGGTGAAGAGAGTTGTTTAGTGAGGTAAGGAAATCAAATACAAGGTTAAAGACTACAATTAATAAAGATCAAGGAGCAAGTAAGGTATGTATGGGTGGATCCAAATATTCTTCTTTTGTGATGATTTAAACCTCTGTATATGAAGTTCAAAGCTTAATGATTAAGTTGTTAGAGTTTTTAGAGAGTTAAATTAGATAGTTTATGGGTGTAAAATTAGAGTGAAAACATTTTCTTCTAGTTTGAATTAGGTAGCTGAATGTTCACCTCATCAATAATATATTATAATGCTTTAAAAATTATGAAACTTCTCTAAAATGAATCCTTAGATGTATAGTTTCTACAACAAAAAATAATTTTCTCAAAATATGATGTATTTGAGAGTTATAGATAAATAGAGGATCGATCTAACTGGTCGGATGAATAGGCAGACCTAATTTAAAATTTCACCATAATTTGTGTTCCTAAAAGAAAAATATGTAACTTAAGGATCTGAAACCTTACAGAACTAGGGTTCTCCAAGTGGAATTATCTCAAAATCACTTGTATAGAGGGATTTATGAGGAAAACAAATGATACATATTAGTTTTTAGAATTACAACTTGAGCACTAGGATACATGTAATAACGAGAATTTTTTTAAGTAACCCATGAAGTATAAAAATCTTAAATTAATATATGTTAATTTCATTGAATTTAGTCTTCTATAGTGAAAAATAAAAATAATTCTTTCACTATGTGTCAAACTGTCAAAATGTGCAATTAACTTAATTGGTCTGCTAGTTTATCTTAGTTATTATTAATTATCTATTTCATGATAAATTATGAAAGTTTGAATTATTTGTCTTAAGAATACTTAATTTTCAAATGAAATATTTGAGATTATGAGTTGATATGAATTGATAAGAATGAGCTATGCATCATAGTTTGATTTTCATTTGTATTAATCAAATAATTAAAGAAATAGATATCATGAAATGTTATATATGTGATTAGTTGTGACTATTCAATTTTGATGCATATTTCTAGCCAATTGTGCTCCATGTGTTTTAAATGAGACCTTTAAATGTCAATGTGTATCATGTGTGGTATTGACTGCTTCAATGAATCTAATAAGTTAAAGATTTCGTGGCACAAGAACAGTAGAATTGAAACTAAGTGCCACATGAAATAATCTGGGAGACTACCTATAGAATTCATCTACCGGGATTGCTAAGTAATGAAATCATTATGTGGCTCAATGAGCATGCTCTATGGAGTAATGGTCCAAAGAGAGACTTATGGTGTATTGATATGTGATGTGATACCGTAGTGCTAACGATGAATATGATAAGCAAAGATAATAAATGAAAAAAAGATGTGAACATGTGATATGATTTTATATGATCTACGAATGAGATCTTATGTGTTTCCTAAAAGAAAATTGTGAATTTTGAATTTATATGTATATGGTTGATCATGCTTATCGATATTGCATTATGTTCTTTTACAGATAATGTGTTACGTGCATTTGACATTTGAGAATTTTAAAATTTCATCATATGCATTTAATTTTGTTTATAGGCCCTACATACGATCCTTTGCTCATGATGCATGTTAAGTATACATGTAAAATCGCTAGCAACTGCACTAGTTGTATCAAGTAATAGAGAATGAGTAGAGTGTCGTTCCCAAGAGGAATTTGTTCTCCTAAGGTTAAGTCACTAAATTGATGAGATGAATACATTGAATTTGGATAAAAAGTGTTCAAAAGAAATTACTAGAAATAAATGATAAAAATATAATTATTTAGCATCAGAATGACGACATCAAGCAATGGACTCGGATGAATAAATAGAGAATAATATGGTTTTATGAGTAAAAACCTAATTTCACCAATTCTTAAGAGCATTAGGGTTTACCTAAGATCTGATGTCCTCTCCATGATGCATCAACTATCTCAAACCTATAGATTCTACTGTTCTTCTCCAAGATGCCAATTTGAGATGTAATAAATTGTAAGCCCTAAAATATGGATTATTCTTCAGGATGACAATCACACAGACTTCACACCGGGTATTCCTTTCCAAGATGATATTAAGTGTGATATGACATGTATTAATTGAAATAATTCAAAGATCAATTTCAGGCATTCAAATGAAAAATCACAAATATGTCATTCCTCTCCAGGATGCTAACAGATCATGACAACATAAGAAGCATGAAAAGCATTAAATCCAGCATGACATACACACATAAAATTGGGTTAAAATGAATTTGATATAAAAACTAGGATTTCTCTAGGTTTTTCCCTTTTACAAGTAAAATCTCCAAACATAAATATCAAAATACATGGGAGTTCATCCGGATATACAATTGGAGAAGAAAATAAATTACAACAACAAATATTCACAAAAGTTTTACACCTTCTAGTCGATGATCCGATGGCACTTCGTCTTCTCCTCCTTTAGGTTCTCCCAAGCTTGAAGCATCGCCAAATAAGGTTTTGGGAGCTATTTATAGGTGGGAAGAGACCTAGAATTAAGGGAAATCGTCCAGGGGAAGATTATGCTCAAGAGTCAATCTTGATCATCGAAAATAGACTTGAAACAACCTGAAGATCATGAAGAATTGTGCATGACGGACTTCGTCACGACCCGTGGCAATTCTATCATGGATGTGACTGAACATTGTAATTGGGCGTGGGTCACATCATGTCCCATGACGAAAATGTCATGGCCGTGAACAAACGATGATAGTTGATCATATACAGGTCACGACCCGTGATCTAAGAATCACAACCATGACTGAATACTTGTCTTTTCTTCAAAACTTGTCACGACCCGTGACAAAGTGTCACGACCGTGACTAAATAACTTCACGTGTCACGACCTTAACATGGACGTGATTAAACAGTATATTTCTTCTCATGGAGTCACGATCTGTGATTGTAGAGTCATGATCGTGTCTGAAGCGTCGTTACTCCTCCTCTTGTCATCATGGTCCGTGACACAAATGTCATGGCCATGAACCGAAACTTTGCTTTTCTCCTTATCTTGTCACGACCGTGACCGACTCTCTGATTTTTATACTTGTGCATTCTGAGTCCGAATTTGGCCCATATTTCGGTGACCTTCCGTCAAGCCGATGAGTGCCCTGGACATACAAAAATACTAGTTATGTGGACTCTAACTCAATGAAATAAAAAATATACAAAAAATACTAAATTGATGCGTACGCTGAGAAAATGCATGAGAAATGATATGAAAATGATATGAAAAACATGACCAAATAGATGCGCATCAAACTCCCCCAAGCTTAAACTCTTGCTTGTCCTCAAGCAAAACTCCAGAGCAAATCCTCAAGACAATTCCATCATAACATCAATCATGCAGATCACGAGTTTCTTTGCTTGTGATTGTTAATACTTCTGTAACCTCATTGCAACTTGATAAGATTGCAAAAGCCAAAGAATGATAAGCAATTTGAGAAGTTTGTGAAACTCTTCAAGCAACTTCACATCAACATTCCATTTTCCGATGCTATTGTTCAAATTCCAGCATATGCAAAGTTTCTCAAAGAAATGTCAAAGAAGAGGACACTTGAAGAAAATGAAACCATAGCTCTAACGGAGGAGTGTAGTGCCGTGATCCAAAGGAAACTACCACCAAAGCTCAAAGATCCCGGGAGCTTCTCTATTCCTTGCACAATAGGAGATTTGCACATTGACAAAGCATTATGTGATTTGGGAGCAAGTGTTTCTTTGATGCCCCTCTCCATTTGCAAGAAGCTTGGCTTGAAGGAATTAAAGCCGACAACCATATCCCTACAACTAGCCGACCGGTCCATTACTTATCCCATGGGGATACTTGAGAATGTACTGTTGAAAGTTGACAAATTTTTCATACCGGCCGATTTCATTGTTCTAGATATGGAAGAAGATAGAGAGATCCCCATTATTTTGGGTAGGCCATTTTTGGCCACAGCGGGCACCATGATTGATGTGAAGAATGGGAAGCTCACACTCACTATTGGAGAAGACAAGGTGGAGTTCGACTTAGCAAGAGCTTCAAAATTTCCATCTACCACCGATCAAGTCTTCCAAGTAGATTGTGTGGAGGAACTAGCAAAAGAAGCTTGTCAAAGGATGTTGCACCAAGACCCTTTGGAGAGATGCTTGTTGAACAAGAACATGAATGACGGTGACGAGGATGAAGACCATGAGATGCTATGCGCTTTGAATGCTTACACCTTTCAACATCACCAAAGAGGTAGAAATATTGAAGAGCTTGGTCATGGTAAAATACTTCCTCCCCCTTCTCATGTACTTGCTCCTAATCTTGAATTAAAACCTCTTCCTCCTCATCTCAAATATGCATTTTTAGGTGAAAAAGATTCTTTACCTGTGATTGTTAATGCTTCGCTAACCTCATTGCAACTTGATAAGCTATTAAGGGTTTTGCGAGAAAAGAGACAAGCCATAGGTTGGACCATAGCCGATCTTAAAGGTATAAGCCCATCCATTTGTATGCATAGGATTTTAATGGAGGAAAACCATAAGCCTACCATTGAGCACCAAAGGAGGTTAAACCCTAACATGAAGGAAGTTGTGAGGGGAGAAATTTTGAAATGGCTTGATGCGGGTATCATATACCCTATTTCGGATAGTTCTTGGGTGAGCCCCATCCAATGTGTTCCTAAGAAAGGAGGTATGACGGTCGTGAGTAATGAAAAGAATGAGTTAATCCCTACACGAACCGTCACGGGTTGGAGAGTATGTATTGACTATAGGAAACTGAATAATGCAACCCGTAAGGACCACTTTCCCTTACCTTTCCTAGATCAAATGTTGGAGAGATTAGCCGGGCATGATTACTATTGTTTTCTAGATGGTTATTCGGGGTACAACCAAATTCACATTGCACCCGAAGACCAAGAGAAGACCACATTCACTTGTCCATATGGTACTTTTGCTTTCAAAAGAATGCCTTTTGGTCTTTGCAATGCCCCCGCAACTTTTCAACGATGTATGATGGCTTTGTTTTCAGATTTCATTGAAAGAACCATGGAGGTCTTTATGGATGATTTTTCAGTTTTTGGTTCTTCATATGATGTTTGTCTCACTAACTTGACTCAAGTACTTGCTAGGTGTGAAGAGTCCAACTTGGTGCTAAATTGGGAGAAATGTCATTTTATGGTGCAAGAGGGAATTGTCCTAGGCCATAAAATCTCTTCTAAGGGCATAGAGGTCGATAGGGCAAAGATCGAATGTATAGAAAAACTACCTCCACCCACGTCGGTAAAAGGAGTTAGGAGTTTCTTAGGACATGCCGGTTTTTATCGTCGTTTCATTAAGGACTTCTCCAAAATTGCAAAACCTCTTTGTGCTTTACTTGTGAAAGATACTAACTTTGTTTTTGATGAAGCTTGTTTGGAGGCATTTCATAACTTGAAACAGGAACTCATCTCGGCACCCATCATCATGGCACCGGATTGGAGCTTACCTTTTGAGCTCATGTGTGATGCAAGTGACTACGCCATAGGAGCGGTGTTGGGACAAAAGAAGGAGAAGAAGTTGCACGTGATTTACTATGCAAGTAGAACACTTGACGAAGCTCAAATCAACTATGCCACAACCGAGAAAGAGTTCCTTGCCATTGTCTTCGCCTTGGATAAGTTTCGCCCTTACTTAATTGGCTCTCAAGTTATTGTGTTCACTGACCATGCAGCCATTAGGTACTTGATGAGCAAGAAAGATGCCAAACCAAGGTTGATTAGATGGGTCCTTTTGCTCCAAGAGTTCAATGTAATCATCCAAGACAAGAAGGGACTTGAGAACACCGTCGCGGATCATCTTTCTCGATTAGAAGGGCCAAGAGAAGAAACCACTATCCCCATCAATGAACATTTTCCGGATGAGACGCTTCTAGCCATTGCCACTCTACCTTGGTACGCCGATTTGGTAAATTACTTGGTAAGAGGTATCATCCCCGATGACTTTTCTTATAATCAACGCAAACGACTTTTGTGGGAGGCTAAACATTATTTTTGGGAAGAACCACTTTTGTTTAGGTTTTGTGCCGATGGGATGATAAGAAGATGTGTGCCGGAAGATGAGGTCTATGATGTGTTGAGTCATTGTCATTCTTTAGCTTGTGGGGGCCATTTTTCAATGAACAAGACCGTGTCTAAGGTTGTACAATGTGGATTTTATTGGCCAAGTATGCATAAGGATGCTAGAAATTTTGTTGATGCATGTGATAAGTGCCAAAGAGTTGGCAACATTTCGAGGAGGAATGAAATGCCCCAAAACCCAATTTTAGAAGTCGAATTATTTGATGTGTGGGGTATTAATTTTATGGGTCACTTTCCTTCATCTTACAACAAACAATATATATCGGTTGCGATGGATTATGTGTCTAAATGGGTTGAGGCCATTGCTTCCCCAACTAATGACTCTAAGGTTGTCTAAAGGTTTTTGCAAAAAGTCTTATTCCCTAGATTTGGAGTACCTAGAGCCATAATTAGTGATGGAGGATCACATTTTTGTAATCGATATTTGGATGCTCTTTTTGCCAAGTATAGTATCAAACACAAAGTGACCACACCCTACCACCCTCAAACCAATGGGCAAGTCGAGTTGGCCAATAGAGAGTTAAAGTGTATGTTAGAGAAGATGGTGGGGCGATCTAGGAAGGATTGGGCAAGCAAGTTGGATGATGCCTTGTGGGCGTATCGTACCGCATTCAAGACACCCTTGTCAATGTCTCCATATCGCCTTGTGTATGGAAAACCATGTCACCTACCCGTTGAGCTTGAACATAGGGCATATTGGGCCATTAAGGAGTTGAACATGGACCTTAAAAGTCCGGGGGAGAAAAGATTGCTTCAATTAAGTGATTGGAGGAATTGAGGATGGATTCTTATGAAACCTATAAATTGTATAAGAAGAAAATCAAACTATGGCATGACAAACATATTTCCCGGAAAATGTTTGAAGTTGGTCAAGTTGTTCTACTTTTCAATTCAAAACTAAAGCTCTTTCCAGGAAAATTGAAGTCTAGTTGGTCGGGACCTTTTCAAATCACAAACGACTTGGCAAATGGAGCGATGGAGTTCACATCCAAAGGCACCGGATCATTCATCGTAAATGGGAAAACACTTAGCCCATTTATTGCATGAAGAAATGGAAGGCGAAAGACCATTGAGATTAGTGATCCGGCACACAACTAATAATCTTCACGTCGAGCCAACGACGTTAAATAAAGGCGCTTCTTGGGAGGCAACCCATGTTTCTTAACCTCTTTATCTTTTAATTTTTTTATTTTTTGGAAATGCTAGTTGTTGTTCAAATGTGTGTAGGGAAATCCAATTTGAGAGGAGAGGGGAGTTTAGTAGCAACTCATTACGGTACCGTAGCCAACACCTGGAGAAACGTAGCCAACAAGTGTACAACCGTAGTCAGCTACTACCTTATTTGGGGAATTCATTACGGAACCGTAACCAATACTTGGAGAACCGTAGCCGACAACTGCATAACCATAGTCACACACTGCCTATACACTTGGAGACCGTAGCCGGAACTATAGGGAGACACTGTTCAACGTTCAAATTAGGGAAAAATCACTACGGGCACAAGGAGCGACCGTAGCGATCTTTGATGTTGGACCATAGCGAACTTGGCAGCGACCGTAGCGCAATAGCTCTAGACTGTAGCCGCCCTAGTGACCGTAGCGCAAACTGTGTGGACCGTAGGCGCATCTGAAGTGCCCGTAGCGCGCCATCTGGATCAGCCGTAGCGCGCCTTATCACCCGTAGCGCATGCAAGCGAGTAGTTATTAGTAGATTGTTTCTTCACTTCTGTTGTTGGACGACATTTTCTCTCTTTGCTGCTCTTCTCGGTTTCGTTTTTGCAGGTGTTACAGCCACAACAATCAACGCCATCATCAACCAGGAAACATTTCTTTTTGCATCTCTTATCATCTCACATTATTTGTATAAGAAGGAAACCACTCTCATACAAAGGAGACTCTCAAGAGGGGAAGAGGGGAGAGTGCACATCAAGTGTTCGACAAATTGGCTAACTGAAAAATTCGAGTGAAGTTGACACCAAATGGCACCCAAGAGGAATGCAACCGCAGGGCCGAGGATTCGGGGAGTCCGCTCACGCACAAATGATCAAGAAGAGCATGGCGTTATCTTTCGAGACGCCGAACAAAGGCAT
>LTAE01001048.1:0-22247 GCA_001647135.1 Pontederia paniculata | reverse complement strand
TTGCCTTGAAAGAGGGATGCATGATTATTTGAGTGAAGCAAGAGTCTAATGCATGTTATATCATTATCTCCTTTGCATGATTACCTAAATGGATTCGAAACCCTAGAACATTTCTCTCCTATATTTACTCTCATCTTAGCAATTAGTTGTTTACTTCTTTCATTCTCATCTTCTTTAGTGTGATTGATAGTTTAGTGTTTTCTCTCCTAACCCTAATCGTCTCGATAATGACTTGCGAACTATAATTCTAGTACTTGGTCGCTTTCTCGTGGGATCGATATTTTATTACTACAACAAGGCTCCGTGCGCTTGCGGGACGCTTGTCACTTATAAACAATTTAAACATCATCCTTCAAGGCCAAAGACAAGAGTTTACCAATTTCATAGCATTAATGTTGAATGCAAAGTATCATGGAGCTTATACTGTTAGCAAGTAAATAACAAATGCTCTCTTATTTTTCTGAAGTTCTCTCTTCCAATTAGGTTTGCGCAAGGAAGTCCTTGTAGCAGGCTTTCAACCAATGGATATTAGACTAGATAGTCTTACATCACTAGGATTTAAGAGTCCCCTGCGGATCTACTCACTCGAACATTTTCAGGTTTTGAATGAAAGATTAAACTAGGACATTAATTAACACTTAAGCGCTTCTCCAATTTGCACAAGGTGGTCCTGTAGTGGGCTTTTCACTGATGACTCCTAGATCAAATGTCCTTAGGGCAACAGGTATTAAATCACCCCTCGAGCTTATTTGCCCGGACATACCGAGATTCTGGATAACACATAAGGCTTAACTCAGTCAACTTCTATACTCACACTCTTTTTTTTATGAATTTTTCAAACTTTTTCATATTCAATTTTTTTTCAAAATTTTCATTTTTTTCCAAATTTCACATATTTTTCTATCAGCTCCAAAGATACTTAACATTCAGGTAAAAGGTTGTAAATATATACACTCAAGTACAATAAATCTGAAAAAAATTGTGGCCTATAAAGTCACACTCTATTTCACAGAATTCTAGACTTCAGTACACACATGTGATTTGCATTCAAAATAAGACACTCGAATTTCATTGATCATATAAGTGAGCTCTAAAAAATATACTTAAGTAAAGCAAAAAGTTAAGCAAGGGTAACACAACTATTTTTAGATTCTTTAGATTTTCATACTAAAAGAAATACATACAACTAATTCAAACTAAAAGAAAACACACATAATAAACAAAGTGGACTAAAACAAAATGCATGAAATGCAAATTTCCCCAAGCTTAGACTAGACATTGTCCTCAGTGTTCAAGCCCTTGCCGAAGAGGTGATACAAAATGCAACTAACAAATGCAACAAAAAGAAAAAGGAAAAACAATACAACCGGGCTAGTCCCTAGGTGGTGGTGGTGGTGGCGGCGGAGTCAGAGAGAAGAAACCTCCAAATGCACTCAGGCTGTTGTGATACTCATGAAGTCGTCGAAGGCTATCCTCCATGTTGTCCTGGTGAGCTCGCATCTCCATCATCATTTGAACCTGGCTATCAAATCTTGTAGTAAACTCCATCCTCATGTCTGTAATCATCATCGTCTGACACTGCTGCTCTGCTTAAATCGTCTCCAAAGTCATTTGCAAGCCTGAAAGTCAAACTGGGAAGCATATGAAGATGTCTCCTCGGTAGGTGCATCAGGTAGCTCATAAGATGGTGCTGCTTTAGTAACTTGCGCATGGCGTTGAGGTGAGGAACGAGTGTGGGCTCGATTGGCATCTCTGAGAGAGGTGGAAAGAAAATTCAGTTGGCCCTATCAAATACTGAGAATCTCTAGATGTCAGAGCAAGGAATCTGGTCCCGTCGATTCTTGAAGATGAAGCTCTTGGTCCCACTATCGACAATTGTTAGATTCATGTTCAAGTCCACCAACCTCACCTTAAACTTCTCAGCAATTGGGGTAATCAGTCCATCGACAATGATCTTACCTTTCATCTTCTTTGAGTGACATTCAAAATTTTTGGCGACGAAAGCTCTGATATTGACACCAGCCACCTCGACCATCGCGTGCAGTAGATAAAACTCCATCTCATTAGGGGACCCATTGTTGTCGTCTCGCCCGCATATGGTGTTGGAGAGGATCCAATAGGTGAAGTGTAAGACTAGGTTTTGTATTAGGCTACTCTTGGAAAACCTATAGTTGAGGACGGTCTTCCCTATGATGGCTCGCTAGAAATCTAGTGCATCAAAACCTTAGGATTCATGTCGTTTGCCACCATGTGGAAACTGATAGACAACATTGAAGTTATTCAGTGACAGGGAAAGCCTCTTGCGATATATCTGGATCTCAATCTTTGTCGCCTTGTATTTTGTGCCATCTAGATTGATCATCCTGAAGTTGTTGAGGAACTCCAAAGTGAGCTCCTCATATGTATCCCATGACTTCTAGAGAAAGTGGGCGATGTCAATCCGACCGAATAACTAAGTGATGTCATTCCTCAACCCTAGATCTCCAACGTCTTCTAATGCACAAAACGAGTCGGAGCGAGGTCCATGAAAGAAAGATTTGCATACTGCCTCCGATTCTCATCGGTGCAGAAAATGATGGATGGAGGTCGCACAATCAACCCTTGGTCTGTCATATCTTTGTCTTCTGTGTTCAGAATTCTTTGGGTATTTTGTTTCTTCCATGCTCCATTAACACGTCAAATTTCTCGAAGATGGAGTTGGAGGAGGTCCATCACGATCATGAAGAGATAGCCAAGACCCATGAAAAGAGATATTACAACTTGTGAAAGAGGATTCAAGATTATGAATTTAGTGTGGAACATCGCCTAGACCCATATTTCACGTCTCATGACTTTTCCATCATGGCCCATGGGAATGCCACATGTGCCCTTGTCTTCAGGTCATGATCCATGAGTTGTCGTAACGATCGTGATAACGTCGATCGTCTTCAGTGTTTGAATAACGACCCATGAGTTATTTGTCGTGGCCATGAAAATGTTTGATGGTTGTAGAGTGATCATCGATGGAGAAGATGCACTTTTAGGTTGAAAAGCTCGTCGTTGATGCAGATAACTCGTCGAAAAATTTGACAAGATCATTGAGGGATGTTGGCAAAGGTGATGAGCGCAATCTCAGTACTTGAGCATCATCATCGAGGTCAGGCCGTAAAGATAAAAGTTTTTTTGCCGGAGTTGAGGATTTAGAGATGGGGGAGAAGGAGCAAAGGGAAGTTGATGCTTCAGCGGTTCATCTATCCATTTTATAAAGATCATAGGCGTGATTTTGACACCACCAACTTAAAGTTGGGCGCATTTAATAGGACGATTCGAGATTTGGTAGGTGGCAGTTAGGTTTTGGGTTTAATTACTGTTTAAGGTCGCGATAAAGTCAGTCTAAGACTCTGATTTATGTCATGGCCTGTGATGCAGGTATCACGACCATGATGGGTTAGGATTTAGCATGAAAACCATGTTCACTGGTGTGATGCACATTTCATGATCATAAAAGAGGGATCATGACCCATGATTAGAATATTAAAAAATATCATTGGTTTTCTCATGCTTGTGAGTGTCATGTTACGATCCGTGATGGTTATCTTGTTGTGTAGGTGCGGTGCACTCACGATCGTGACCAAGTATCATGACTTGTGTTGTCCACCGACATAGGATAGTTCAGGTTCTCCATGGTCATGAATGTCATATCATGGCCCATGAAAAGATTTAGGTGTTCAAATTAGTGCGCTCATGGTTGTGACCAATTTTCATGGTCGTGAGAAGAGGTGCTTCATAATATTCAAACTCGCTCATGATTGTGAAGTTCATATTATGTCGTGATCAGTGATGTCATGGCCATGAAAATGATTTCACGACCCATGACAAGCAGGTAGGTAGTGTAAGCCATATTTGTTCACGATCGTGAGTAGGTGTCACGACCCATGGAATGACAAGTCATTATCATGATTCTTGTTTCACGACCCATGATGGAGGTGTTGTAACCCCCATTATGTTGGATGACTCATGGACTAAAAGGATCTAAACAATTTAAGACTCAACTAAAAATCAGCATAAATGATAGTTGGCCTTACTTAAGAAACTACGGTTAAGAAAATCAAAATGTAAATTAAGGAACAATTCACCAAGATTAAATATGTGATTGTTGATGCCTATCATGGTGAGTATCAATACTTGTGAAGAAATATGCATCCCTTCCATCTCCCACCTTTTGCCATCAATGATCTTGATATGCTCAATTATTTTTTCTTCAATTAGGCTTTGACATTTTGGATCAAAAGATTTTTGATGTTCTAAGCTTGCAGGTGGGCTTTTGCGATGCCATTATATTGAAGTTGCTAGTTTTCTATTGATTTATCTGGAGACACCACTATTGTAGTGATAGGCACTTTTAAAGACGAGCTCCTCCTTCTAGCTTGTCCATATTACATGTACTCGCTATCTCCTTGATCTTCTATTGAGTATTCTTTGATTATTTCTTCTTGGATCCCATCTTCCTTGACAAAAGTTATTGTTGTGATATGAGCTCATGAACATTGTTGTACTTTTGTGTTGTAGCTCTTCGAAATTCAACATTTTGAGAAGTTAATTGTGCAACTTACTTCTTTATTGCTTGAACTTTTGTTTTCATAGCTTCAAATTTGAGTTGAACATCTGATAGTTTGGAGCAAGGGATGTCACTTCATTATCTTTGTGTTGACTTCTCAGTTGTGTTAATTGTACCTCCAAGTTAGTGATGAGTTGGTCTTGCACGAGGTATATTTTTTCAATAGTTGTGTTACAGTGACCAATCATCTCTTTGAGGTTGACCTTTGGCTCAATTAATGGTCTAACTTTGAGCAATGAAGTGATCACGCCATCTATATCTTTGTTGTGTTTTTTAATTTTAAAATTTGCTTCTCCATTGATTGAATCAATTTTTTTTTGCTTGCAAAATTTTATTAACAACACACCCATCATTTTGTGTGAGTATGTGTTGGGCCCATCGAGAGTTCTTATTGAGATTGTTGAGGTATCTTGCTTGCGATTTGATTTTGTGTTGCCTTGTGTTGAACTCCATTTTGCTTAACAGATATGCCTTTGCCCTATATCTTTGGCTTTGATTGTTGATTAAACGTTTGTTGCTTCTTTTCCACTGAAAAAAATGGCGTAAGTGTTGCTGAACACGTTGTGTGCATAAAATATATCGTTAAAACTCAAAACACCGAAAGAAAAGTGAAATTAAATGAAAATAAAAAATCTCAAAGTAGCTATTTAAACTAAAATAGAAAGTTAATTGATTAATCTCCGGTAATATCCCCAAAAACTTGATGCGTGCTAAGATGACCGAAAATTTCACTAACAAGTGCATTAGTCGTATTAATGGAGAAGGTGAGTAGAGTATCATTCCAACGAGGATTATTATTAACTATATATCTAGTACCACTAACTAGTAGGAGACAACTGAGTTTTTCAAAAAAAATATATTTTTTAAGAATAAGAAGGGAAATAAAAAGAAAAAGAAAAAAAAAAGAATAGTTTTGATGACAACAAGCTGTGGATCATGATGAGATAAGATAAAATAAGGAGAATTTATATTTACCACAAGATTAAAAGTTGAATCAAATTCATATATAGATTAGGATCTACCCAAGATATGATTTTCTCTCTAGGATGAATCAACTAGTTTACTTCTAGATAGATTTGACTATCCTTTTCCATGATGCCAATCTTATTTTTTAGAAATTAATATGCATGAATTTGTATCTCATAAAATATTGATCGTTCCTCTTGAGGGATGCCAATCTAATAGACAACACATCTAAGTATTCATCTCCATGATGCTACTAAGGTTTGACATGAAATGCTTCGACTTAAGGTTAGAGATCAATTCTAAAAGACTTATGAGATTTATAAATCAACTAGTCCTCTCCAGGATGCTAGTTAGATAAAAGATCTCAATTAATCAATAAAAAAATGTTAAACACAACATTCATGCTCATAAGAGAATTGAAGAAACTAGAATAAATTAAATCAAGGGTTTACAGTTTTTCTTATAGAAAAATTACTTATAAAAATCAATCAAAAATTACAAACGGAGTTCATCCTCCGAAAAAAAGGGAAAGAAGAATAAACTAGGACTAAAACTACCTCGACGATCGTCTCCTTCTAAATCTGCACAAAAATAATCTCTTTCTTCTCCAATGTTAGGCTCTCTCCATGCTTGAAACATGAAGTTCCAAGTTTGTTGCATCTCCCCAAACTAAGGCCTTAAGGTCTTATTTATAGATTTTTCAATTAGTGTCAATAGGTGTGGAGAGTTATAAATGTCAAACCTTATTTTCCAACATATTTAATTTAATCCCAAGTCAAAATCTCCAAAAGATAAGGTTTAACAAGTTTAAAATCAAAGTTAATGATACTATCATTCGTTGTGTTTTGGATTGCTCACGACTGTGAAATTGCCTTCACGGGTCATGACGTTCAGCATGAGCGTGAATCATGCAGGTCATGACTCTATCATTCGTTGTTGATTCCACGATCGTGAAAAATGATTTGACAGGCCATGGCATTCCTTTCAAAATTGTTGCATGCGCTCATGATCATGAAGCTATCATCACAATCGTGATTTTTGAATTTATATTATTTGGCCTCCGAGTTCACTCCAATTTATTGTGGTCTTTCTCCATAATGCTGCAAAATGCCCTGGACATAAAAGAACACATGACATTATGTGGATTCTGACTCTAAAACTAAAATTAAGTGAATTAATAGACAAAATGATGCATGTGACGATGAATTTGATAAAAAAAAGTAGACTAAATGTGCTACGTAAAATATGACTAATTTAACACGCATCAATCTTCCCCAAGCTTAAAGTCTTTTTTGTCCTCAAACAAAATTGTAGAGCAATGCTCAACACAATTCCATCACCCCTTGCTCCACACTAGCAACACACTTTCATCAATCCTCCTACTTCATAGAGTTTCTAATCCATAAACACTTTAAAACATATCAGTCCCAGCTTATAAAGAAAGATTGTCAAATCACAACATTAATGTTGAAGGTACAAATATCTATTGAACTTATACTTTTAAACAATAAAAATAAACAAACTTCGCATTTGCACAAGGAAGTTCATATAGCGGGCTTTTCAACTGATGAATCAAAGACCAGATGACCTTAGGTCATCAGGATTTAAGAGTCCCCTACGAGTTTACTTACTCGAACATTCTTAGGTTCTAACGGAAAAGGTTTGAACTTGGTAGTTGAGTTTACACTTAGGCGCTTCTCCAATTTGCACAAGGTGGTCCGTGTAGCGGACTTACGATTGATGACTCTTAGACCAAATTGCCTTAGGGCACATATGTTAAAGCACTCCTTGAACTTATTTACCCGAACTCACCCAGGTTTTAGATAATACATAAGTACTACATCAATCCCCTTTATTTGACACCTTATTTTTTGCAATTTCTGAATTTTGCACTTTTTCCAACATTTTTTCACATTTTTCCATTTTTGCAATTTTTCAATAAGCTCAAAAATATATGCTTAAACATTCAATAAAGAGATTGTAATTATCTATGGTGAAATATAATAAAGCTGAAATGAAATTATGGTTGAAGGATTCATAACTCTATTCCACAAGATTTCAAGAATTCAACATATATTTGGTGTTCACATTTGATTGAATAACACTTGAATTTCATAGATCATATAAGACAATTTTAGAATATATACCTGAGTTAAGTTAGAAGTTAAATAAAGTTTAGTAAAATAGTGATGATATTTTGGGATTTTTCAATTTTTTTTCCAAATTAGACATGAATGCATGCATAAGATGATACAATGGAACACAAATATAATATGCAACATACTGAACAAAAGATGCATGAAATGCAAAGTAAACTTTATGGGTGCTAATATGATCTAAAATTTCGCTAGCAAGTGCACTAATATCAAGTAATAGAGAAGGTGAGTAGAGTATTATTTTCATAAGTATTAATATTAACTATCTATCTAGTACCACTAACTAATAGGAGAAAAAATAAGTTTTGAGAAAAATGATTTTCTAAAAGTAAAAAGAGAAAAAAAGAAAAAGAAAAAAATTTTGATAACAACAAATTTGATTAATCTCTCTCTCTCTCTCTCTCTCTCTCTCTCTCTCTCTCTATATATATATATATATATATATATAAATTCAAGTGTATTCAATATTTTGTAAATCCATGCTAAAAGAAGTGGGATTCATAGTTTTGTGTGTAAACTCACTTTTGTGATATCTCCTCTCATCTATTTTTCAATAAAATGAAAACATTTGACTCCAGAAGTGTTACACTAAATTTCACTTTTTAAAATAAAAATACTAATAGTTTTAGATATTTACGCAAGCTTCTACAAAAATGAGTTTACATATTCATTTTTCATTTTTTTTCTTATATATACATTATAAGGGTGGAGCCAGAGGTGTGCCAATGGGTGCACCGGCATCCCCTGAAATTCGTTAAATAGATTTACCAGTAGTCAATTTCATTAGAGCAATCTCTGAGTCTCCCCAAGGTTTCAGATTCAAATTCCCTATACGAACAATTTTCCTAATTTTTAACTTATTTTTTTTTATCTTTTTTTCAAATATTATTTTATTTAATTCTATAAAAATCCATTTTCATGCATATAAATATATTTATAAAGATATATTTTCCATTTATTTTTTTAATTAATCCTTACTAAAATATTACATATTCTTAGTATGACTTCATGCTTAAATAACAGATGTCTCTATGATTTATATATTTTTACTTAACATTCAATTTCATAATTAAAAATAACTCTTGTGAAACAGTTTTTAATTAATGATTGGAATAAAAAATATTTAAAAATAAGATAATGTTCATTATTGTTAATTTTTTCTTCTTTTTAAGTATTAAATTTTATTATTACTTCATAACTATTTTATTAGAATATGTATTAGTGTTATTGATTTATTTTTTATGTTTAAAATGAAAGTCAAATTAATATAAGTTTCTTTTCAAAGAACGAAAAATATATTGATCTTATAATTTACAAATAGATTAATTGAAACATAGTTTTATTAGTTATTTTTATAATAATTATAAATTATATAAATTATGCTGTGAATTTAGAAAATATTGTCCATCCATAAATAAAAATTTTCTGGCTCCGCTCTTGTGCGTTACCTAATAAACTTTTTTTTTTCCTACGTTCGTGTGGAGTTTGAGTAAATGACAAGGAGGTGAATTAGGTGTTGACGCTAAATAAAATAGTAACACGAGAAGGTTCCTTCATTTCAATTCCTTTTTGCATACCTTTCTGACTTATGCCACCGACCATGCATATTAAGTAGTATTAAACATTTACTTTTTTCTGTTTAATGTATTCCATCAATTCAGATTTTTTTAAAAATAATTTTTATTTAACAAGTTTAAAATGTTAAATTATGTTTTTTTATTTCATTAATTAAATAAACAACTTCAAAAGTCATTAGAGTAACCACAAGTGTCCTCCATAAAATTAAAGAAAAATATAGAGAAAAGAAATGTAAGGAATCTAACAACTTTGATTGTCTTGGATAATAAGGGAGCACCTACGCATTAATTGCTTCCAAATAATTTAGTCAATATTCATCACAAAGTAACTTATAATATTTGGACCATGTATCTATATCTTCAGATATAAGTAAGGAATCTCGACATTTATACGCAATCTAAAATAAATAAATCTATATAGATTACGCCGCCTGTTTTATGTTGCACATAGTTATTACCCCTCTCTTTTTCTCCTCATAAACTAAACAGAATCCGATAGATGGGTCTGTATGTTTTTTTGGCACATAGGATTTGCATCAATCATATGAACATTGTTTTTAGTGGATATCAATATGCAAAATAATTAAATTATTGGATAATTTAAATGAAGGAAAATAAAAAAAAATGAGAAGGAAATAATGGAGAATTATCTTCACTAAATTTAATTTTAAACAAAATTTGTTATAATAAATTGGAAAGAAGATAGAATTATTTTTTGTCTTCTCCTCAAGTACTCACATTACCTTTCAATCTAACACATCCTAAAAGTTATATTATTTTTCCGTAAACATCAATTCCAATTTCCTGCATGCATATTGAAGTTAGAGAAGGAAGTAAAAAATCTGCATATTGAAAAATATTATAGATCAATTTAGCGTTTTGTCATCTACATTTTTCCTTGCAAACCTTGTCATAACTAACCGTTTAGAAGACTGAGTGATAGCGTCTCATAATTTCATGTTATGCATGAGTTCTTTAGGAGCACCCAAATAATTTCATCACGCGTTTACCATTTAAATTAAGTTCAAGCCATTATTCAAATGAAGCGGCGATTTTTGAATGTTTATATCCGCATTTGATTTGTGTACTTGATGGATGTGGCTGAACAGAATGAATTGGACCTACTATTATTCTATTTATATATTATGATTTTATTTTATTTTATTTTATGGTCCCCTTATCAGCAATAAAATCTGTCTTACGTGGAACCACATTTATCAACCACTTTGGTCAACCTGCAGGTAGGTACATCGCAAAATCTAATCTACTACACTGCTGCTGCTTACATTTCTTTTTTCACTCCCTCAGCACTCAGCAGCACTTGCTTTTCTGCAATCCATTGCAGAATCTAAATTTTCTGACACAAGTTTGCTAATATATTGCCGTATCCAGAGACCTTTTACTTTCGCTTGGTGATCGTGCTCGGCATCCAGGACCAATGACCTCAGAAAGCAATCAATTGATTGCTCAAAGGGCAGTGGGAATTTAATGTATCAGACATTTGAATCAGAGAATACAGAAAGTGATACAAAGTTCTTGCTTCAGCAACATGCATACAAATCTTGAAAAGTTTACCATAAGCTCCTCCCCATGTCAGTAAAACAATCCTCAGGGCATTAGCATGACCGTTGGATACACTTAATTTCTGATATAAATCTTGCAGCAGCTTTCTGAACAGAGCATAACAAATACTTTAAGAATCAGATGCCAAAATTTCAGATGGTTACAATCGATTCAATCATCAAAAACAAAAAGACATGTGGGATGTCCAATTAATGTTGGAACACCAAAAATGGCTAGTTCGGAAGGGGCCGAGTGAGGGAGGCACAGTAGGGACCCCATTTTGTAGCTCTTCCTACTTGCAAGGAGATGTGAGATGTCTTCACTTGTTCCATCTCATTGTAACCTCTGAAACATGCACAGAGTCTTCTCCTTATCCAACAGATCATTAGGAGCTTAATCTGAGGTGTCAGGCTGATGACTGCATCTGCATTCAGTGGCCTCTGAAATGTTTTGTCGTGGGGATGGTGAGATTGATGATGCCATATATGTTTTCAATTGTACATTAATTGGGTTTCTTTCTAGTGTTTAGTCCTTTCAGGTGGCTGGTCACTTCAATCATCAAAACAGCAAGCCACGTTTGTTTTGTTTAATAGCGAGTAAGCTTATGGAGGGAGTGGATGATGACACTCCACTTACCTCACACATCCGCATTTCTATTTTTGCATTTATAGGAGTAATTTGGACAAATTTCTTCCATCTATCATGGAAGAAACCATAACATGAACGAGAAAAGAAAAAAAAACATCAGTGTGAGCTTTTTGAACTCGTAGTGTTCCTCGTATGAGCTACAAGTGAATAAATGATAAGTGACATGATTACTTATGAAATGCTTGAACAAGAATTAAGTGGATGAGTCAACTTGAACGACATAAATTTGTGGCATACCCCAATATTTACATGTCGTTAAGTTTATATATTGTGCACACATAATATCATTTAAAAAAAAATATTTTGTTTTCTCGAAATTAGGGACTCATATTTAGATTCGCTACTGATACAAGATAAGATGTAAGTGGTACATATTTTTTAGGGGGTCTAAATTACAACATTATGTTGAGCTTTTTGCTGAAGAAAAATAATAAATATACCTTTTTTCTGTCTTGCACATTAAGTTTGCTCATTTTATTGAATATATCTAGAAAGGTTTAAGATTAGGTAGAGGCCTGAACCAGGCTTAGGCCTAGAACTTATAGGAAAATAATGTATCCAACTAGGCCCAATTGCTTGAAAGCCCAGGCTATTTATTATTATCATTAGCCTTTGCGTCTCTTTTTTCATTTTCTTTTCTGTAGTGCAATGTTTACCTATCCAATTCATGTGTATCAAAGATCTAAAATGTTGCTCTCCTATGAGCCAACGGCATACCAAATTACCAATGAAACGTAAATTCGAATAAACAATTTTGCATTTTTTAATTTTCTCGCTATTGTAGTTAGTTCAAAGCGTTAATTAAAATTCTACAAGTGATTCATAGATAACTTCTCAAAAATCGTAAAGCTATTGATAACTTTATTATCTAAAGAAATAAAATTTGAATCTAATTGTCTAGTTGGTTTCAACATTTTGAATGAGAAGTTAAATTCTGCCTCTATAGTAGTTGCACCATATTGTGTGTCCTCCCTTATTTTATTATGCAAGAACATTTTTACATGATTTGGTACACTTAAGATAATCATCAGTAACACTGTGACACGTTTTTGTAATAGATTTTTTACACATCCTCTAATCAAATTTGGGGTTACACATAGATTGATTTCACTTTTTCGGGCTCAATCTTTTGGCCAAGTCAAATTGTCAAATGGATAGTCGAAGCATATTGTAGAGAAGATTGTCAATGCTTCTAGGAAAGATTGATATCTTAAGATAGATGATTCACTTAGGGCATACAAAATTGCATATAAAGCATCTATCAGTATGTCCCCGTATGATCTAGTGTATGGAAGATCCTATCACTGTAGGAAGAGAGACCCTGTACTTAATTATGATTACTGAGCCTAATGATTCGACTTATGCTAATTGATTATGTTTTGATGATAACCTAACCACATTTGCATGAAACTATTTTGGTTTGATTTGCACTATACTTCTTCGTGAGCTAACCTTTGTGCAAGTGCCATTTTAGTATAACTATTTGCAATTAACTTTTCCGATCCCGAATGTCATTCCACTAGTTCACTTCCTTATGTCTTATATTCAGATCCAGATCGTGATCGAGATCTCAGATTATACAATTCAAATGCGATAGTGTTGATTATTGGCACGACCAGCAAGTCAAGGACTACATCAACAAGATTTTGAGTGGTGTAAACTTGTATCGAAATGAAGAGTGTTGAGTTGAAATTGTTTACAATGTTTGAATTTAATGACCAAAAGTATCTTAGATTATTTTAATGCTAAGGCTTAATGGTGTTGCATAATACTAGTGGAGAACTTGTAGAATCCAATAAGATAACATCTATTTGGGTGCAATGACTAATGCAATGGCTACATTATCCCCAATAATATAAAAAAAATGACGAATGGTCATGACTTAGGGTTCAATCTTACTGCTCCTACCTTACTTGAGATTGTTGTGCTCACCAGGAGTATTTCATTTTGTTTGGCAAACATTGAAGATCACTCGCTTATGCAAGTTTTCCATCATGATTTCAAGATTAGATTTTTCTAGGGGCAAACTGAATGCTTGCTGATTTGATGGAGCTACCATAGATAGCTATTGAAAATTGGATTCTTGACTTATATTTTGATGGTGGTATGGCTGACTTTGTGATTTATACTCTTAAGTATCACCATAAGAAAAGTTTTCTTCATAATTCCACTAACTTGAATCTTGACCATAGTATCCATATTGTTGATATTCTCCTTGATTTCTTTGACCATGTGAAGCATATAGATGACCCTTATAGATGATTCCTTGGACATAAGTAGGCACTTGATTACACTAAGCTTGTGATGGTCTTATAGTATTTAAATAGAACTTTTGAATATCATTTTTCCACAATGTATTCAACCTTAGAGAATACTATGTCCAAACTCTCATAGTTTGATATTCCACTTGCTTGATAAGGATTCTACATAACCTGGAGCCAGCTCTAATAACTCATATTCATCTTAATCTCTTTCTTCTTAAAGACATTCTTTTTAGTCTCTAATCTTCTTCTTTTAAATCTTTATCTACCTCAAAACCTAAATCAAGAAATTTTTTGCACTATTAGAATGTGACATACAAAACAAGGTTAAGTGTTGTATCGATAGTATTAACAATAGTGAAGGTTAACTGAAACTAAGAAAAAGAAGAAAAAATAATTACAAAAATGTCAAGTGTGAAAAATCAACTTCCTTGACTACGATGCTAAAAACTTGATGAGGTGTGATGTGTGTTGAGTGTGAAAATAGGCCTAGTTTCAGAGTTTCAAGGTCTAACAATTTATATTGTTGCTATCACCCTGGTGTGTGAATTACTAGAGCTGGGGGCAACCGAACAAGTCCAATGAAATATTGAAGTTTTAAAAATATTTTCTAAACACACACTCCAATTGCAAGTATACAACCTTCCATGTAGTATTTTAGGATTGAATCCACAAGAAAATTGAAACTCACCACTTAACTACTCAATCTCACACTAAGTTGAATCACGAGAGAGAATATTTGTGTAGAAATGAAATATAATAAAGCTGAAATGTGAAAAGAAAGTAGAACAAAAAAATAGAGCAAGGTAACTGGATATGAAGGGAGAAGAGAACAAATCACTCAAATAAAAGAAACACCGAGACACGAGAGATGTTTTCAAACTCCAACTAGCTATTGAAACATTAAATTATTCTAATGATAACTTGGGATTCAATGACAAATCTTTCTACCCTCATAGTCAAAATCCCCAAGTAGAAATCCCTAGATACCATCCATATCTCTCGGTTCTCGAATAGTCTCTATCCTTTCCACTCAACATACACTCGCTAAGAACCTCTGGGCCACTTGTGGATTCCTCTCAGTGGAAGGATATCACCTCTCGGTCTCCATCTTCCACCAAGATGAGAGATAAATGTCATCTATTTTAAGTTTGACTCCCCTCTCGGATCCTAGTAGAACTCTCACAACATTTCCTTCCCTCTCAGACTAGGGTTGTGACAAAAGTAACATCTAAATTTTAGACACAAAATAGTATATGAACTACCCACATATTTTTCTTAATGAAAGAATGTCTCCTCTCGGCTAATACCTCCACCAAGATGAAAATAAAATGCTACTCGTTAAAAGTCCGCTCCCCTTTCGGATCATGATGGTGCTCTTGCACAATCACCCTCTCAGGTTAAGATAACAAAGGGTTTACACTTGAATATCAAGTAATCCATAATGTCAAAACAACACATAATATTAACACACAAAACAAGAGCATATTGGAAGATTATATGAAAGAATTAAATCACAAACAAGTAGTTCAAAACAACAAGATGGAGCTCTCAAACACTCCCATGTCTAGGGCTTAAGAGTTTAGCTGATTACAACCATTGCAAACATCAAGCGAATATCAAAATAGGAATCCATCTCAAGAAACATACAAAAGCTGAAAATATAAAGAACAAACGATACTTCTTCAAAATCACTTCTTCTTCCTCATTGAAATATGAAAATAAACAACACTAGAACCTAACCTTTTCCTTCTTTTCCAAGATCTTCCGATAGATGTCGTTCCTCTCAGAAGTGACCAACCCTTATATAATATGGTGGTCATCCCCTGCCCTTTTGACACATGTCCTCTGTCATTTCCCGCAAGAAATGTCCAAGAATATGGCAGAGGAATCTTTTAATTACAGGTTGTTACATCTTGTCTTTTGTGTATTTTATTTGGTAGTAGCGTAAGGATGTGAATTTTCTCTCTAGAGTCGTGTTCAAGGTTTGAACGAGTGTGTACAGGTTGTCATCAACTCAGAGTTCACTAGGAACTCGGAGTTCACTAGGGTGTGAAACATCCCACTTGGTACCAACATGAAAAGCAAGCATAAGACACATAATTCACTAAAAAGAAGTTTAGGATGTGAAAAGATAGATTCACAGTTAGGAAATTCTGAAAAGTGTTAAAGTCATAAAAAATAGATGATAACATGAAACATGAAGACATCAAATCTATGATAAAAATGTGACTTTACATATGGAATTTAAGACCAAATTTCCTGTCATCAATAGCTATCTTGATTATATCCTCCTTGTTCATATTTATATTCTCATTTATTAATGATTATTATTTTGATTGTATTCTCCTTGATCATGATGGTTATTGAAAGATGAAATTTCTTATACACATGTTAAGGAGTGTAATAATTAAGAGGGAGTCATATCAATTATAATTGTTTTTTTAAAATTAATCACTTGAGTTTGCCATCATCAAAAAGAGGAGATTGTTAGTTCAAAGGTTACACCCATATATTTTGATGATAGCAAAACTAAGTTATTAAAGTTACTAACATTTGATTGAATGTTTATAGCTTCACGGACTTAAAATCAAAAGAAAAAAGGGATTTGGCTCAAACAAGTCAATCGATTCAAGACAGCAGTTGACCGATACGATACCCAGAAGAATGTTGAAAAAAGGATGATAGGCCGATCGATTGGTACACTTGAGTGATCGCTCGGTCCATGATAGTACCGCACTGTTAAAGGAGCAGTCGACCGATGGTCAAACCAGTTGACTGGTTTGAATAGTAATAGCTAGTTCTCCCCATTAGAACGGTTGACCGATGATGACATCGGTCGACCAATTTGATGCATATGAGTGCAACACTATATTTTCTTGGTAAAAAAGATGGAGGAAACCTAGCAACGAGTATTTTGAAGATATGAAGTTATAAAAGGTCCCTTGGAGGTCCAAGACAAGTGCTCTTTTAGGTCTTGTTTGGGACAAGAACAAGAAAAATGAGAATTAAGAAGAATATTCTTTTTTAATTCGTGTGATTAGAATAAGAGTGAGATATTCTTTTGAGGATGTTCTAGTGGTGTGTTTGGATGAATTAATCAGTATTGTAATAACTAAAGTTAAATAGTGTTTGATTTAAGTGTGAAAAAATAAATTTAATATTTTATTATATGTTTTTATAAATATGATTAGGGATTTATTAAAAGTATTAATTAAAATGAACTAATATATTATAATTATTAGTTTTAATTAATTAACATAATTCTAATTATTTTTATACAAATTAATGTATATTTTTTTATTTTATTTATAATAAAATATTAATTACTAAATAATTATAATATTATGATAATTAACAAATACTTGCAAAGATTTATTAATATTTTGTCGATATTATATTTGTAATAATATATTATTATCTAATAGATAATTAAATGCACAATTATTATTGTTTTATGAAATTATATTTATTTATTATTCATCTATGATGTCACACTTTTATGCAAAATTTATAAGATGCTAAAAACTTAATTAATTATGATTAATCATATAATTATGAATATGAATTAATTTAATAAAGCAAGTTAAAAAGGTGGCACAAAAAAATTAGATAGTGTTTGATTAAAATGAGAAAAAAAAATTTATCATTTTATTATATATTTTTATTAGATATAATTAGGGATTTATAGAAAGTATTCATTATAATTCATTAATATAATTCTAAATATTTAATTAAATAATGGTAAAAAATATTAGCAATTATACAAATTAACATATAATTAGTCTTGTTCTATTTATAATAATATATTAACTACTAAATAATTATGATATTACACTAATTAATTAATGCTTGTAAAGACTAATTAATATTTATCGTTGTTATATTTATAATAATATCACCTAATAATTAATTAAATATTAATGATTAATATTTAGGAAATTATATTTATTTATTATTCATTATAATATCTCACTTTTGTGCATAATTTATAAAATACCAAAATACTAATTAATTATAGTTAATAATATAATTATGAATATAATATAATTTAATAAGCTTTGTGCAAAATTGGTGGCAACAAAAATTTGTTCTTGCCATTAGCAAGAACAAATTATTCTTGTGTTAAGAATTAAAATAAGCGGTTTCATCAACTTCAAGGTGGTTTCACTATTTAGTAGAATTAGGTTGTTCTTGGGGTGTTTGGGTAAAAAAGTTAGAATAAGGAGATTATTCCTCTCTAATTCTCATACCAAATAGGCCCTTAGAGAAATCAACTTGCAACCTTCTTTAAGCACAAAATTAGCACTTTGAGCATTCATTTGCAAATTCCTCTTTCTTTCTCTTGTTCTTGAATGATATCATATTGTAAAAGAGAGATTGAGCGAGAAACTTTTGATTGTAATTTGAGTGTGAGCTCCTTGAGATAAGAGGTGTGGTCTTACCTCTTGAGCGGAGAAATGACTTGAAGTTGTAAAGGGTTCTTTTCTCTATTCAAAAGGAAGATCGCTAGTGAAACTTAAGGTTCTCAAGGCGTGAGAAGCCGGAGCACAAATGTAGGCCAAAGACTTGGGTCGAATCTCATCTATAAATCATCATTCTTGAGTTTGCATTTTCTTCGTACTTACTTTACTTTTAACCTTGCATTTTCATAATTTCACTTGTTTTAAACAATAGTTTTAAAAGTTTTTATTACACTGATTCACACTCTCCCCCTCTTGATGCCAAGTGATTCTACAACACCTGTATAGCAAGAGCATCAATATCTACCAAGGTCATCATTTCTTTTGATGGTTACAATTTACCATATCACAATCAAGTACTCGTGGTAATGAGTCATGAAATTCATGTCTCAGGCGTCATCTCTCTAGTGGCTCACTATCCATCTATTTGATGACCCATGACACTTGTAACGAGTTGTGGCAGAAAATTGCAAGCTTTGGATGAGCAACATCGACGATCTGTCTCCTCTAAGTTGCGCAACCTAACATCAAACTTCGCAGGTGGGTTCTGCAATACATGCACTTTGTCTTCTCTAATGCTAATGATTGATGTATCACTAGATCATTCATCATCCTCAACCCTGAAACCTCTGCTTCGATGCACCAAACTCAACGCCGTCCGCTCACTCATCACTTTTGGTAATGAGTCATGAAATAAAAAAGCGGTACGAGAAACTACTATTTGGGCCGTCACCTTCTCTTGTGATGTGAATAAAGAGTCGTGACATTTATTTAAGAAGCATGAAATCCTATTACCTTGGTTGCTACTTCTTTGTTGGGCCACTACTTCCTTATCTCATGACCCCCTGACACTTTGTAACGATTGTGACAGACAATGTAAACATTTGGCAAATAATTTCGACAAAGATGCACACTTTCTAACTTAGAAATTGATCTTGTTGAAGAAAAGTGACCCTAATCTCATTCTAAAGTCCATGTGCATTGAATGTGATATTTAAGCTCCATTGTGGGACAGTTATACAAACTTAGCAGCTAACATCCAAGACTACAATGAAGTCTTCCTCCTACTACCACTTCTACCATCACACCAAACTATTTTGGTTGTTTCTTCTTTTTTATCTATTTTACTTTTGTTTTATTTGCACTTATACTTTTCTTTATTGGTTTGGACTTAAACACCGAGGATGATCTTTAGTTTAAGCTTGAAAGAGACTGCACTTCATGCATCATATTCTTTTAGTATCTTCTATTACATATTTGCTTTATTACAGTTTTAATTGAAAATTCATAAATATTTGTAAAATCATAAGATGCAAAATATCACTGTTACATCTCACTAACCCTTGCTTAACTTCTTTAACTTATTTTTGGATAGAACTTTGAGGTCATCTAATCAGATCTATGAATTTCAAAAATCTTTCTTTTATTGTATCTCACTTGAATTAATTATTTGAGTCCATGATTGAATTAAATAGGACTATGAATTCAAACTACAATTCTTGTTCAAACTTTCTAATATGTTCTTTATTTAGCATTGTCAACAGTAGCCTTTTTACTGAAAATAATTATTGAGCTTATCATAGTAAGAAAAAAAATATTATGTAGAAAAAGAAGTTGAAATAAAAGCTAAAAGAAAATTAAAAAAATATGTGCTAAAAATAAAAGGGTGGTACTTGAGTATTATTCTAAACTTGAGTGAGTTTGGGCAAACAAGCTCGAGGAATACCTTAATAGCTATTGCCCTATGACCATCTAGTTTGGGAGGCATTAATCCAAAGCTTGTTACATATACCACCTTGTGCAACATAAAAAAAATACTCAAGTGCCAACTCAATTACCTAGTTCAAAATCTTCAAACACTTAAGAATGTTTGAAAAAGTACACTCGTAGGGAACCTTCAAATCATGTTGACCTAAGGCTGTAGGGTTTGTCATTCATTAGTTGAAAGCCTAATACACGTGACTTCCTTGTGAAACCCTTTTTGAAGATGATAAATGTCAAAAATATTTAAAAGTCTATGCTTAATCACGAAAAAGTAAAAGCTCAATTGATACTTGCATATTCAACATTAATAATATTTTTTTATAGACTACATTTTTCTTTTTGCACGAGTTGGGCCATTTTTTTGTTTAGATATGTTTGAGATTCAAAAAATCTATAAGACTTGATTTCTGAATAAGAGGTTGATGTTCTTGTGATGCACATGACAGGGGAGAGTGCTGGAGAAGTATTGGTATATTGGATAATCGACTATGATGAAACTGTTCAACATGCCTGAAGTGAAACCTATGACTATGCATTGTTTCTAGAGGTACCAACTCCTACGAGTAGTATGTCAACTAGAGAAATAGTGCTAAATGTGCTTATCTTGGTTGAAAGAATGAACCTCGTCATCAGTTTAGTAGTCTTGCCCTTGACTGACTATGATTTAATTGGTGCATGCATATTCCAACATATACTTAGGCTTGTATTTAGGTCTATTTTAGTTAATTTTTTCATAGCATTAATTTATTTGTTGGTTATTTATTTTTATTTCTTCGAGTCATAAATCTATCCAAGTTTTGGTATTTATTTTTAGATTTATCACTTGGAAGAAATAAAGAAGTGGCTAGAAGAGACTAGAGGTTAAAATGAGTCAATATTACAAAAGATCAGCTCTTCGGGATTTCATGGCCCGTTACAAGTGTACCATGATTGTGGTAACAACTCTATAATGAATATAATGAGCCAGAACTACATAGGACATTCATGGAAATGAAATCAATTCAATTGATAGAGTGGCGATGGATTATGATATCCTATAATGGGTCATGAGAATCACTAGCCATGATCACGACGTTGAAGCAACCATTTGGACAAAGAAAGGCGGATAATAAATTTTAAGATATAATGTGTTGTGATATAATATCATGAGTCCTTAGATAATCTTGTCACAAAGCATGAAGAGTTGTCGCGATGTCAAAAGCAAGATTTAAGTGCATATCAGTTTGTAACGTGCCATTACAATTGGTAACGGGGTGTAAGTAAATCATTTAGCAATTGTCATTTTGGAGTTTGCCCTGATTCATAGGCCGTGGTATCTTGTGAGGGTTGTGATGGCAAGTGTTATATGGATTTTGAGTCTCGCAAGTCATTAAATCTTGTCATGATCTGTGATAGATTGTTCAAATTTGACTTCGAGTGATACTTTGAAGATATTTCAGTACAAGAAAGATTCACAATCTATTAAGTTACTTTGGGAGGTCAATTGGAAGCATAATTAAGAAGATATGGAAGTGTTTTGAAGGTCTACCCACAAGTCAATTACAAATTTTAAAAGAAATTTTCTTTTCTTGACTTGGAAAGATTTTCAAACCCTCTCAAACTTTATGGAAACTCTAAATACCTTGGAGGCTATGAACATACATGTTCAAAGCCATATTTCTATTCCTAGGAGTCTAGAGCTTGTGCCTACAAACAAAAAATGTGAGAGCATCTTGAAGGACTAGTGAGAAGATTCACGTGTGATACAATCATAACAAAGATTGTGCAAAGGTTCATCAATGTCTAGAAGAGTACTTTATATTCTATATATAATTAGGATGATCTTAAGCATCAACTTTGCTTATCTATGTATTTTATTAGTTGATGCATACAAAATCCAAAATATATTTAACACGATCCTTCCCTTTTCCTTTTTTTTTAAAGCGTTACAACACCCCCCTTCTTCCTCCCACCCCCTGTTGAATCTAGGATCCCGAGATTATTTTGATGATCACAAATTTGTGAGGGAACTTAGTCTTGAACTAATGAACTTGTTGAGCTGATTTCTGAAACAGGATATTCAGGTTCAGAATATGATAGGTCGACCAAAGTTAAAGAACGTACGACCTATGCACATAGAAGATATATCAGAAGAACTCTATGTGTGCAGTGGTCGTCCTAAGCATATGAGTGGTCGACCAATATTGAAGGGGAATGCATGTGAAGAGGAGTCAAAGGTCGAACGGTCGACCAAAGATATAAATAGGACGACC
>LTAE01001047.1:49713-86878 GCA_001647135.1 Pontederia paniculata | reverse complement strand
TATATATATATATCATTCCAAAGCTATTTATAGTTAACGATGCGCCTTGGTCTTTTATTTTTCCCATCAGCGTACCGCACGCGTGCGTTGGTCTTCTTCCACCAACTAATCCTTTTGCCAATTTGTTGGCATTGTGTACTTTTTCTTTTTCTTTCTCTAAAAAAAGGTACACACATATTGACTTGTCAAGGCCGATAAAGAAAATGAAAGGGTACGTGCTTGTCCACCACCGAAAGTTAAAAACAAAAAGAACAATAATTATGATAAGCATTTTTCATGTCAATACTAAAGCTTATTTTGAAATTTAAAATATTAAGGATTCCTCTATTTATCTTTTATTATCGAGATTTATTCTTTTTATTTAATTTGCGTCCAATTGAAATGGAAGAAAAGGAGTCATCGCCTTTAGGCAAATCAACTTAGCTCACTACTTATCACTACGAAGTAGCCAAATTATAAAACACAATTTATCTCCCGCATGACTCAAACTTTATAAATTTTGAGTTTTTTGGATGTTCGTTTTGATATTACAAAAGTTCAATCTAATTCAAAAAGTGTTAATAGATAAATCTTTATAATATAAGGACCATGTTCTATAATTCGATTTGTCCAAGTAGCTTATAATTTATTATTTATTTCTTTATATATGAATTGTTATTATGTAGCAAAGTAAACAGAAAACCAAAGTTAAGAACATGCTCATTGTCACGTCATATCATGTGTTCCAATGAGCTCGAAAGTTTAGATATTAAAAATAGAGGAACAGTGTCTCCAAAATTATGAGTAATTTCAAATAAATAAATAATTTTACTAAAATTATTGGTAACTCTAGTGAACTACATACTCTTTTTAAAACAAAATAAGAAACCTAAGAATTTGATGATCTCCTTTGTAAAGAACAGAAGTTGGCTAAAATTAATTAACTCCAAGCTCCAAGTTAAATTACAATGATTCTCCGAAAATTTTGTAAAGACTCGGACCACATAATTCATTTTGGCTACAGAGAAGAGCAAGTCAAAGCTTGAAAACAAAAAGTTTAAATTTAAAAAATATACTACTACTACAATGGCCGGGACAAAAGGTCTAGGCAATTGAAAAAAATGTCACATTGTCGTAGTAGTACACAAAAATCGAGGTTTAAAAGATAATTTAATTCTTGTTACAATTGACAAGAGAAAAAATATTGAATTCTTGATTTCGGATATTCCTGTTATATAAGATCAAAAGACTGATGAAAAAAACTTAATCATAGACAATAATAATTGATTCTATTCAGATTAAAATTCATGATAATAACAATAAATATATCAAGATTTATCATTACATTTTTGTCTAATGACCACTCTATATATGATGTTTTCTCAATTTAATTTCTATATTTATTGACAAACTTGTTAAATCTCGAGCCAACTTTTAAGTTCGAGTTTAGATTAGTAAGATGAATTAAATCTGTATAGAATCTTAAAGAGACATTAAACTCCAAAATTCTAGTCATAAAGTTGATATGATTCTATATAAATCTATACAAAGTATATAAGACTTTTCATTTTCTATAATAAAATTATTTTAAAATTTTAATTATCTAACGTAATTTCCAAGAATGAAATAAAAAACAAAATAATAGATGAGTCGATGCTTATATATTTGTTATGCCCATTAAAAAGATTTATTTGATGATGATAGTATATTATTTATTTTATCACAAATTTGTTAGGTATTTATTTTATCGCTAGATTCATCTCTGCGGCGTTGTTGGTGCCGTACGATGTGCACACAGAAACGGTACGCACTGAGATGACGTTGACGACTGTCTCAAGACGATCATGCACGGTGGACTCTGCGCGATACGCGTACAAATACGGCAATCGATGTCGTCTCGTGGAGACACAATGTCCATGAGGCTCGACCTCTTCTCGACATCGTGTGCAAAGTGTTGATCACAACGCCCGACCTCTTCTCTAGATCATGTGCAAAGTGATGATCACAATGCCTGACATCTTCTCTACATCACCTACGCATGGCTGCCTTGCGCACAGAGAAGCCCACCACACGTTCATGTTGGGAGCATGATGCATATTCCTAGTGATTTTTTTTTTAATTTAGATTTGATTATATGATAGTGAGTATTTGATTGATTAAAATGAATTTCATTTCTTTTCATATATTTTTTAGCGTTGAAATTACTTTGAGTTCAAGTCACCATTTAGTTCAGGTATGTTGTTAAGTGGCAATATCTCATTTTATAATTTCAAATCAATATTCATCTAACTGACATTTGATTTAGATTTATAATTTTAAATTAATATTCTTTGTCCCAATAATCTTTGAATGCAAATTTATTTTTGGTGACTTTTGAGGTGTTCAAAAGGATTTTTTTAAGGTATGATTATTTTTTTTTACTTCCGTATTCAATTTTGTATTTATAATTTTTTTAGTCAAATATAACGTGTGTAAATAGGCATCTACAATATTATTATGAATCTTTTTTTTTGAAAGGATATTATTATGAATCTTATAATACTAATAATGATTAGTTATGCATTGTTAATATAAATAGACATTCAAAAATAGAATTATTAATTATTAATTTATCTTTTTTCAGAACTTGGTGTTATTAGTCATTTTTATATTAAAAAAAATTGTAGGAGAATATGTGCTTCCTAATAATAGTGAAGTAAACAAATGTATTCCCAATTCAACTTGAAAGAAATAGAGGAATTATAAATCTGATTTAAATGAAAAATATATGATTGATACGAAAACTGATCTAGAAGTTGCAAGAGATCCACCAAAAAATATTCCTCCTCAATAGTGAATTCATCTTGTCCACTATTGATTCTTAAATAAGGTTTAAATAATCATATCTAATATTTTTAAGAATAATATTTATAATTTATTATTAAAATGCACATTTTTATAATATTTAGAATACTTCTGAAATTAGAAAAAAAGCACGAACAAACCAAGTTGCACCACATACGTCGGAATCATAAAGTTTTGCTCGAAAGAGATAATTATTTGTATGATAACATTTCATTTATACATAAAGTTTAATTTATTTACTAATTTTATGTATCATTTTTGTATATATTTTAATAAACTGTGATAGTTTTCTTTTCATTGCAACAAAAAATATAATAGAGATTCTACACCAATGAAGTGATACTCTATAATTCACAAACACAAGGATGGAGGATTTGTAAATGAGACTTGACAACAACAAGTAGTATATAAAAATTATTGTTAAATTGCATATTGCGTTCACAAATACAAGGATGGAAGATTTGTAAATGAGACTTGATAACAACTAGTGGTATATAAAAATTATTGTTAAATTGCATATTGATTTTTTAATTTAGAAAGTTTATATATGATAGTTTCAAATATATATTATATATTGATTAATACGATGATTTATTAGTTATTTTTTTATTATATTACAGGAGAAAACTGCCACATTAATGATACAACAGACAATAAATTTTAAACAAGATAAAATTACCAATGTAGAAGAAGAAGTGTGCAATGAATTAGTAAGACATGATTCATATGATTGAGTAACTAGCTTTGGATTTGGAGTCAACACTAGAAAAATACATCGATTTGAAAATCCTATGCAGTTGACTACTGAAAGTGTTGATGTTGATAAATTTGTGCAAACTCGTATTCAAAAAATTAGGGAACAAATGAAGTTACAATTTGAAAACAAAATTCAGAAAATGGAGAAGAGTCATTAAGAACAATTTTTTTCTATTTAGAAAAGAAATATAAATTCAATAGTGGGTCATTTTATAGATACAAACTCAAGTTTCATTGTCATGGGAAATTTTATTTTAGTCATTTTATTTTATTCAAATATCTTATTAGGTAGATAATTCTTTATAATGTTACTTTATGAATATATGATGTTATGACCGATAAATATATTTCATGTTGATACAATAGTTTTTATTGTTACTCCAATTGACATTTCTTTAAATTTAAAAAACTTTCATTTAAATTTGCAAAATGTGTGTGATTCGGAAATTTGTATAGCATGTAATTTTGGAACACATTAACAAAGTGTTATTATATTTGAGATATTTTTTTATTTATAAAATAATAGTGTTCTTGCTAATAACACATTGAATAATGTCCTTAAGATAGAGTAATTTTTAAATTTGATACCCCATCTTTATATAAGATCCCAAGTTAGTACATTAACTTTATTTTGCAACTAATTGGTACCCCAACTATATAATCATTTCGGAATTGGTCCCTTTTACATATTATAATATATTTTTGTTGATATGGCAATCACATCATATATTTTAATGAATAATTTATTAAGATAATAATTAAATTAGTTGAAATATAAATTAATACCTTTAACTTAAAAAGATACAGACATAAAAAATAATAAATAGTTGAAGAAAATAAACTTTTTTATTTAAATATTTTTTAAGTTAAAGTGATTTTCACTATATGTAAGTAGCACCACATCATGTGTTTTAATTATATTTGCATATTATAATATATTTTAGTTGATGTGGCAACCACATCATGTATTTTAATTAAAAATTTATTAATATTTTTTTTTGTAAAACTTTATTTTGTAACTAATTGTTCTCTCAACTATACATTTTTTTCATAATTGATATCATTTATATACTATAACCATTTTTTTATGATATGACAGCGATACTATTTCTTTTCATAAATATTTTTTTGTGATAGACACATCAACCACATGCAAAATCATTCTAACTTAAAAAAATATTTATATAAAAAAGTTTATTTTCTTCAACTATTTATTATTATTATTTTTATGTTTGTAATCCTTTTAATTTAGAGATATTAATTTATATTCAGTTGATTTGGTTATGATCTTAATAAATTATTCAGTAAAATACATGATGTGGTTGCCACATTAACAAAAATATATTATAACATGCAAAGAGGACCAATTATAATAATAATTATATAATTGGGGCACCAATTAGTTATAAAATGAAGTTAATATACTAACTTGGGATCTTAGGTAAAGATGGGGTATCAAATTTAAAAATTACTCCCTTAAGATAGGAATGTTTGATAATGATACATTAAATAATATTTTTATACTTGAGTCGCTTGAATGTGATATTTTAATAACGTCTTTAAGTTATCGACACTTGATACTTACGTATTTTATCGTCCTCATAACAATAATATTTGTTGACGGTGCATCGAATTTCGTCCACATGATAGCAACACACAAAAAATTTATGTTGTAATATTAACGACGCGTATTAGAGACGCATTTAGAGGTGCCATTATGTTAGTGACACTTACTTATAATATAGTTAAAGATGCCCTTACATTATAGATGTTTACTAACGACGCATATAAATGTATTTTTATATTAACAACGACGCATATAATTATGTTATTAAGGTATCAACGTTTGATAAAGACGTATTTAATAGTGTCTCAATGTTAGCAACACTAGATACCGACACAATTATTTGCGTTCTTATAATTTTTTGAGACACCAAGTATTAAGACACTTTTTGTAGCGTCAATGAATATGTTAAGGACACTATAAATACACTTCTAATGAAGTAAATATGTGTCCTTAGATTATTATTTTATTATAGTGAGATGTGCATGATATCTACAATGTTTTCCATGTTGTTTTAATAATTGAAATGCGTATTGGTCCTTACGAGTTCTTAGAAAGTAAAAGTGGTTAAAATTCAAATTTAACTAAGATCGTACTTTTCATGTTTTCTTACTTTGACATTTTTAATGTTTGTGATTAAGATATTTTAAAGCTAGTTTAATTTTGAGGATAATTTAGTTTTTTGAATATAATATCATAAATCCTGAATGTAGATATGAAAAGTTTAGATCTTAAAGGCCCTAAATTATCCTACATATTTTTTAAAAGGTTTTATGCGTGAAATCTTAGTAGGATCTGATTTCAGGTATTACAATCTTATATCATTAATATAATTTTTTAAATAGAAAAAATGTATTCATTTGTAATCTTAATTAATTTAAATGAAATTTAATATAGTTATTATATACAAATTAATAGATTATATATTTTGTCTTATATTGATTATGGTACATTGAAATATAATAAGGGTTGAGTGTGACAAATATTTTTTTTATTTTTAAAATATTAATTTATTATTAAGTATGTTTTTACGATTTTTATATGAAACTTTCTTAAGATCTTGACAACTTTACAAACATTTATCAATTCTGCAATAATTTATTTTACAATTGATTATTACTATCGACACTTTTAATTCTCCTTGTTAAAATCTGTTTCAACACTTAAGTATTTATCATTTTTTGTAATAATTACTATAATTTATTAATTTTTTTAATCAGCTAAGCTGACCATCAACTGTTGAATTCAAGTGGTTAACATTGAAAACGAATTTTTTTTCCATCACAGCTCCTAATCCCGAAAGTGGATAATATAATGGCGTTAATTCCGACGCTAACAAAGATTAACTTATTTTTCCTTTCAAAATTCAAACTGGGTCACGAGACTACCTCCCCAATCTCAATGGAATATTTAATTATTAGTATTCTAAAAATGCATTCATAATTTCTAGAATTACTAATGTTTAATCAATTAAATTTAGGAAAAACATATTTCTTATTTATCAATATATTATTAACTCTAATACGCATTCTAATTTGAAACTCAAGTCAAAAGCCATTTGAGTTTCAAATTAGAATACGTATTACAGTTAATAATAATTGATTTGAATTTTGATAAAAAAATAAATATTATTTAATAAAATATTGTATTAATTAAGTTTGATTAATATAATGAAATAATAAAATAAATTTTAAGGTCGATGAGAATTAGTAATTTAAATTTAATTCAATCATCTTCAAATTGATCAAGATTTATCTAAAAATATGATTTTCAACTTTCTTTAAAATATGATATTAAACTTTTTTTAAAGAGTTCCAAAAGGATGGAGAATTAATGGCGTGACTCGATGTTTGATTTGTCAATCCACGTATCGCACGCGCAGTTGGTAGTCTACTTCCACCTACGAATCCTTTTGCCGATTTATAAGCGATCCTACTCCTTTTTTTTTCTCTAGAAAAGTCACATAACACATTGCTTGTAAAAAAATTAGAGAAAAAAAGAAGAAGAAAGGAAGAAATAATACGTGTTGTCCACCACAAAAGGAAAAAAGAACACTAGTTGAAATAAGTATCTTTCATGTCAATATTAAATGTAAAAGGTTGCTTATGGGATAACTAATGTAATCTGAAAAATTAAAATACTAAATCAAGTTAGCTCAGCACTCAACTTTATAATTCTTTCTGTGTTCATCTTTAGGAGTTAATTTTGATATTACAAAAAGTTCGATTATTAATTTTGAAATTCATTAATAGATTTTTGAAACTTTTGAGATATCATATGTATTTCGCAAGGTCAATTAAGTTGCGAATTTTTTTTTTGGATAATTCAAATATCTTTCTTTTTTTCCGATCGTTTTTTTAGAAGCCACCTCGTGGCAACACTTTTCCTTAAAAATGAAATACGAGTTATCTTCCTCATGACTCAACTTTATAATTTTGTCTTCATCTTTAGGTGTTAATTTTGATATTAAAACGTTCAAATACTCTAAGTAATCTAATTCGAAACGTAAAGACAATGTAAGGGGGATGTTTCCAACATTTGCTCTACATGAATAATTCAATGCAATGTCCAAGTCGCCTATAACTTATTGTTTTATTTGATATGAATTTTATAATGCGAGGAAAATAAACCTGACAAACAAAGTTGTGTACATGTTTATTTGTCACGTCATGTGCCCAAATGTATGAGTTCAAAATTTCACGAAATCTTTGGCAAACAACGGAAGTTAGTCCAAAGTCCAAACTCATAGTTATATTATATCAAGAAGCATTTCGACAAAAACTCATTGATATTCAGAGTTACTAATTAATTTAATATTTGAATGTGAGCGAAATAAAAAATTTTGATCATATTTAACGATTATAAAAATCAAACTTGAAACTACTAATTTTCGTTGCTCTTAAGGCGCAATCCTAATTTGCGTTGCTCTTATTTTTTTTGCTTCTCTAGTATGAATATTTAGGCTTAGTTCCAAAAAGCATTATGCTAGACTTAGTTCCAAAAAGCATTTTGCTTGAACAAGATCTGGTAATTTACATAATGTCGATGTGGGTGATGTTTGGAGTTAATACAAATATTTAAGTTGATTTTTAAACAGTAGTCCATGATAGAAAAAAAATGACAAATATTTGCAAGTTTCTACATTAGATTTTGGTCTAATGGTGGGTTTATGGTGCATTTTTTTTAAAAAAAATAAATTTACCCATCCATTTTTAAAACAAAATTCATAGTTTAATTTTAAAATTAATATCATGTTATGAAGAAAACAGAAGGTATAAATAAATTATTGTTCAAGCACTGTGATATTTGACAAATTACACTTGTTAGTAATACCAACAGGAGAATCAAGTCCAAAGGGAATAATGCAGCTGTGATATGTTATTGTGTGTGCCTCTTCCTAGAGATGGTCTTCATCATGCCCTTAAATATTTTCCAGAACCAGAATACATTCATTACAGCCAGCAGTGGAGGCCCTGTGAGAATGCTGTAGAAACCCAGAGGGAACATTCCTTTCACCTGGAGAGGAAATGATGATAAGATTAACAGTTCAGCATTCAAATATGAACTGGAAAAGAAGTCACAACACTTCATAGAGCTAGAAGTCTGCTAGAACACAAAGGGCTTCAACTGATTTAATTGTATAAACAGAATATATAAGCCTAAAAGATTTTTCTTTTTTTTTGAAAAGATTACATACCAATTCTTGTTAAACATAAAAATACATAGTCATGGCAAGGAATTTGACTATATAAATTTCCATAAAGTGAAAGTGCAGTGGTAATGAGAAGATGGGTATTAGAAACATGCACAGGCAACCATAAAATTAACAGCAACATTTCAAACTAGAATACATTTATTTTTGGGTAGATAGCTTCGAATGCAAGAATTCAAAAATGCTGTCGAACAAAAGTGGATTTTCTTGTTTCTGATTTTTTTTATTCAGTGGATCTCTTCCTCCGTCTATGTATGAATGTACCAACCGTAATCAGAGACTGTGCCTTAGTTTCATGTTTAACGTGAAACACATATACCTCATGGATCAATAATTCACTTGATTTCTTAATTATTCATTCCACAACATACCTGGTCAAAATGCAGATACATATGTGTGAAGAAATACACAAACAGAGCAACCCTTGCAATCTGTAGAAGATAAAGAGAACATTGTTTGTAAAACTCAATGCTACTACGATAACATTTTGTAGGCCAGAGTATGATGTTGAATGCATTTATGCATGTCAGATCGTACAGATGAGTATCTTGAGATTAGAAATGTTTCAGCTCAGTTAGATCATTACTGCACACCTTATTGATTTTTTTTTCACAGGTTTCGAAAACATAGTTTATATCATAAAAAGCACTGTTAACATGAATCTCAACATACCAGCCATCCTAGAAACAAGGCAACACCATTATAAATGTACAGCTTAGAACTCTTCTGTCCTGCAAGATCCAAATACCTGCAAGCACATCTTTTCACAAGATTAGATGTCTACTTAGACGTTATGAAATCTATCAGAACAGGATAAAAAAACATACCATCTGAGATTGACAAATGGTGTTGTTATTTCAGAAAACAAAACAATAAGTATATACATCTGCGCTTTACCACTAACTAGAGAAAGAAGGATCGAATACATGGAAATCCCATGATGTAAAATCTGGTCGAAGACATTGAAATGTTAGTATATAAGACAAGGCTCTAAAATTCCTGAATGTAATCTCGAGTTGCTGATAAAAAGCATACATATTCTTTGCCGCCTAAAGCAGGAAAGAGCCACAAGATCATTCCCAGATCCGAGAGGAAATAACCAATAGATATCTGTAAAGTAGAGGGCATACTTAGCTTTAGAAAGAAGCTATGCTAACTGATAGATTAATTGTATACTTAGCTTTGTAAAGTAGAGGGCACACAAGACGCTTGCAGGAACCATATGTCAAGGATGAGCATATGAGCAAACAAGTTAATGTCCTTAGGCATGATTTAATAAAATCTTTCAAACAATGATCATGAGGAGATAGCAACAACATTGCTACAACACTCCAGATCATGAAACATCCCCATTCCATTAGTCAAAACTTGCAAGCTCCAGATGGACGACATGATAAGTTATCATTATTCAGTTAAAATAGCACTATAACCATAAAAGGAACAGAACTTAATGCAATGCCCAACTTACCAAGTCAAAGGGCGAGATAAAAGACTTCTCTAAATCTAAATCCATAAAAATTGCTCCCCAGAAACTAATCTCCACTTTTTTATGCACATACCAGGAAGTCATATAACCAACTTAGAAGCAATTTTATTAGAAAGAACATGAAAATTCCTCATAGTTTACAGTCAAATGTATCCTAGATTAGGAATATTGAATGTCACAGTGAGCCCAATAGATTTTACTGTAGTACCATCGATTGTGTTAGGTTTTAATTAACTGAGATATTCAATCACTTATTCGTAAGATGTCAAGCAATAATGTTCAAATCAAAGATTATACATGTTGACATTATTGTTTTTACAGAAAGAATGCTCTTAAAAAAATGGTTTTGGTTCAATAAGAACGTGTGCACACACATAACGAATAACAAACAAATGACTTACCCCAAACATGGCATCTGAGAGCATGGATTTTCTACCTATCATTGGCTCTTTGCTAGAGCCCTCCTTAAAAAGGTCTGACACCACTAGCAGATAGAAGGAAACTACTGCAGCCACAATGGCATGAAATGTTGAGAAACCTCTGAAAAGAAGAGTTGGTAAATAATTTTTAGCAAACAAGAAAAAATTATACAACACCAATTCAGTAACCTTTAATGCATCATTCATGTGTGCAGATACCTTACCTATTGTTCCATTCAATTTTCTCTGATTTGCGTAGTTTGTTATACCCCTTAAAGTAGGCAATGCTAATTCGACCAGTTAGTTCATATACCTTGAACACGATAAAAATAGGGGGAAAAGAAACATTAGATACTACATGTTAGCAGAAAATCTGGATGAACATTTAAATGTTTTCTTTATGTTTCTGTATCCCTGAATGCCTTTCTGTTATGAATTGGAGATTTGCTTTACGAAAGACGTTTTACGAATATCTTGATTTTTAATTATTGATTTCACTATAAGAACTTTAACCTCTGATCACGGGACTTCACACTTTCTTGAGAACAAGTTAATTTGACAGAACACTCTGAATACTCTGACTAGGAACATGAACTTTTTTTTCTACTGAGGTCCTTTTTTTACCCAGAGTAACTGTAAAAAGGAAAAAAAAAGAGGTCCATCAGGAGGTACACAGAACGGGACAATAAATATAGTACTCGATTCAGAAATTAAAATGTGGGGATTCAATACGACCCAATAATTGAAATGACTCATTCAATGGCCATCAGGACAGAAACACCTAACAATATAATATCTCCATCAAATGCACCCTTGAAATCCAGATACATGATTCGCATAAAAGGAAAAAAAACTATTTTTTTTGTTTGAAAAGATCCAATTATAGAGAAAAGGGAGGTGAATCATACTGCTAATGTGCTCAAATTTCGCAAGAAGGCATCTTTCTTGTATATGTGTGTACAGAAATGATGGGTGATATAAATAAAGCTTGAAATAGGACAAGATGTGCTTACAACTTTACATATGATGATGCCGGAGAAGACCGCGGCCGGCCAAAGAACTTGCTCAGTCAGGCCAAAATTTCCCTCCATGGCGGCCAGCTGATGGGAGCAGCTCAAACTGCGAAGCACCAAAAAAACAGCATCAATGGAACAAACTTCTCCTCTTTTGAAGCAAACTAAAGAACAGAAAAGAAAAAGTGAAATAAATAAATGATAACAACAACAAACACAGAGCAAGCAAAACCCAACAACACAGTGCATTGGCCATCCATCTTACCAAGAAAAGATTGAAGCTGGGAGAAGTTGTGGACGATGGAAGAAGTAGCGGGTTTGTGGTTTGTACACTTTATGTAGATTTTTTTGGAGAGATGGACGTGTCTTTCCTTTCGGAAAGGAAAGGAAAGGAGAGAGAGAGAGAGAGAGAGAGAGAGAGAGAGAGAGAGANCTTCAAGTCCCTCTTAAGGTGTCATCACCATGAGAGAAGTTGAGCTCTAAACCCTAATCTATGGAGAGGAGGAGAGAGAGAGAGAGAGAGAGAGAGAGAGAGAGAGAGAGAGAGAGAGAGAGAGAGACGTGGAAGCGTTCAAAGGGGGAAGTTTGAGAGAACGACGGCTGATGATGAGTGCATTTTGCAGCATAAATAATAAATAAATCTGGTAAACGTACATAGAATGGTCGTCTGACTGGCATCCAACCCACCAAACTCCTTTTCTATTTTAAAAACGTGGGAACGAAATAATAAATAAATAAGAGCCCAAATAATAAAATTAATATAATTTTGGATGAAGTATAAAATCAAAATAAATCTTCTAACTATATCTTATAAATTTATAGTTCGTTATTAGACGCATAAAAAATATAATTGAGAAAGTGTCATAGTAACTTTTTTTTCATTTTATTCTTTGGATCTTGTTCATGAGTCCCACTTTTTTAAAGAAAAAGATATTTAAATTCAAAATTATTGAAATATAAGGAGAAGTAATCTTTGCTCTCTTCCCGATTTGAATCATTTAGATATTATTGACGATCTACAATACTAATATGAAGATATTCAGAGAATGTAGTTACATGTATGATGACAAATATTATATTATAATTTTGCATATTTTATGGCAAACTCTATTATCATTCCAAAAGATTAATTGCCACTCTACTTTTCTTTTGTATCATAGGCTGTCCGACTATACAAAGTTCTTGAGGGCTTCAAGATCTAGAATAAAAATAAAGATGATGAACATCATAAATAAATTAATTCAAATTTCTCAATGTAATTTTAGTAAAATTAGCAAAGGCATAAATATATCGATCCAATAAGTCAATATTAGAAATATTATCCTTCAAATTATGAAATCCAAAATTTGCTTTATTCAAAATTTAATTTTTTATAGATATCTCTTCAAATTTGCTCTAGAATTTTTTTTTCTCGGACTGGTACCAACATAAAATTGAGTTATTCTCCTTTAGTTAATCATTTCATCGTTCTTATTTTGGATCTCATTAGAAGAAATAAATATGGAAGAGTTGCAGCGAGCAATGATTGCTAGTGAGAAGAGAAAGAGAAAGGAGAATAATTTAGAAACGTGAAGTATTGTGTTTCCGTTAAAAAATATGTTTGATGAATTCCTTATTGCTAATAGATGGAGCATGATTATAATTGAATGATCAATCTAGCTGCTTTAATATGATCATGAATTATTTTTTTTTAATATTATCAAATCGAAGGATGTTTGAGATAATTGGTTTGAGTTAATATTTAATGTTTTTTAATTGGTATATAAGTCATGCAGGTTGATATTTTGGTCAAACTTATAAAAGATTTATTTGTCCAAATATTATGAATAATATGTGAGCAACTTGATCTTGAAGTCTAGTTTTTATATAAACTAGATTAATCGTGATCCAAGAGCTACATAAATGTTTTGACTTAAATACTCATCATATGGCAATGCCCATAAGAGTCTGCTTTAGAAAAAAAATGGAGTTATCTAGAAAGGATATTTTTAAATCAAGTTATGAATTTTATATTGACGATGTATCAAATATTCAAGTACTAAAAATTAATACTTTAAATAGTATTACTAAAATTGTTTATGATTTACATTAGATTATTATTAAGGAATAGCAAGAATTTGGAATTTTGACATCGACAGTCTCTCATCATATTGTGATTTGCAAAGTCTAACTGGCTGAGCTCGATGGAATGATCCATTGGACGAACCTTGTGGAGGAACCCTTAAGTTTTTATGACATTGGATTCTCACCAATGTGGTTTGTTTAGACTATTTTAATTTGTTAATTATGACATCTCATTGATGTTAACATTTCATGATATGTTATATATTCATTGTTGCTTATGTTATATGTATATGAATTGACCCCAAATGTTATTACTGACCTTTATTTATATGATGTGCTATTCAAATGCTCATATGGGTGTTTATATTATTATGATATATATGGCATATAACTTTTATATGAACATCGTCATTATTGATTTATAATGTGATTCTTATGATGAAATTCTTATATGAACCTAAACTAGATGATTAATCCTATGATGATTCATATGTATTAAATATAAGATATAGAACATAAGATTTAACAAAGAGGTTGTTATTGTGTACTGATTATCGAAAATAAAGTAAAATAATTACGTTATGTTGCTAGTTTAGGAATTAATAATGTAGCCAAAGTGAAACTATTTAGTTTTTTGCATGAACTGCTCACCTCCATGCAATAAAGAGGATTCTTGAGCATCCTTTAATATGAAAGCATCATAGATGAATATGATCATGAATACTCCTACTTAAAATCACCCAAATTCGTTAGTCACTAATATAATCAGGAACATAAACAAAAAAATGAACATTGTTGATGAATGAAATAATGACGATAAAGATAACAATGATAATGTTGTATTATTATGTGGTGATGAAAGTAATAAAAAAATGATGACAATGATGGTATAACATTAAAACAAGTATGACACATGGGTGAAAATTATGAAATAATGTGATTCTTATTTATTAGTGATGACATGTTTATTCCAATAGATAAATTATATATTCCAATGATTTTTTATTAAGATTATCATATCAATGTGTTATTATACATCTTACATATTGAGTTTCATAAATTCATGAAAGAAATGTTTCTTTTGTATTAGATCCTACAAGTAATGCAGTTGTGATATGATGATGACTTGAATAATAGTGTATATTCATGATAAGTTCCGATGCACATGATTTAGTTAATTTAGTTTTTTTAGGAAAATAATTAAGTAGTAATAAAATATGATGAGATTGGACAATTAGCATATGTTTTAAAGATTTGGCTAATTTAAAATTAAGATCCATTTTTGTTATCCTTAGGCATATATTTAGAAACAACAAATGGAAAATCAATTTTTTAATCATGCAAATTTCCAAAAATGTATATTAAATAATGTATATAATATTTTCACAATGTCTCATGGGTATTACATGATCTCATGTTAATGTAGAGTATGATCATATGTTTTTCAAAGATGCATGAAAAAAACATAAAAAAGTAAACAAAATACAAAGGAATAACTAATTGATTAAAGTATAATTATCTATGAATGGAAGTTATAACATTGTCGAAAAGAATCCCAATAGAGCACTATAGGATCACTTGGCACCAAGAGAGGGTGAATTAGTTTAATAAAAACTTTAAATTGATTTTGCAAAATAAATGTCAAAACACAAAATCGATTTATCACAAAACTCATATCCAAAAATCCTCTATCATGAATAGTGCAACAGTCATATAAGTGAAAATACAAGATAATAAATAAAACAAGTAAGAGATAAATATAAATGAGTTTAATGGAGGTGCTCCTTACTTAAGTAGAGAGCATCATGTTACCTACATTCTCAATCGTAGGATACTAAATCTATAATAGATAAAAAAAATTAAGAGAGAGAAAATCGAACATCGACCATCAATTTAATATCCTACAATTGAGAAGATAGGTAACATGTCACTCCCTACTTAAGTAGGGAGAACCTTTATTTTTTTTCCAATACAAATTCAATACAACAGGATTATGATTAGATTCGGTCCCAACTTGGCCTATCCCGCTCCGACATCTTGACTTTGGGATCATCAGAGACCCAATAACTTTCCTTCATAAGTCAAACAAGACCCAATTACATAGAATCATCATTTTTTTCCAATTCAAGAGATAGACGAGATCTCTTCTTCAAAGAAGCTCATACATATTTTTCTTTGTTCAAGCAGCTATGTGAGAACATCTCTTACAATCGAGCTAAGTCTCTTACAAGAATACAAATAATATGTTCTCTTATAATTTCTCTTTTACAATTTTACAATAAAAAAAGAAGAGAAAAGAGAAGATTTAACTATTTAATTTAAAAAAACTTTTAAACTTAATTTTCTTTTGATGCTTATGTTTTCTGTGAAGCCTCACTTCATTCAACCTTTTGAAAGCCTTTTATAAGTGTCCTCTACCAATATACGACCGTTGCTCCTTTCTTGACCTAAAAATTAGTCGTTATAACCTTATTTCCAAATATACCCTAACACTATTTTGACCATAACTCTTTGCGTAGATGTCCAATTGAGTTCATTTTTATTTTTGGAAAGCTAACAAGATTATATATAATTTTTGTTTCCATATCTCGACCCAGAGCTGATGGAAACATGCTCAAATATCTCGTTGAAGTTTATATAGGAGGTTGTCATGCTAAAGTCGATCGATCGACCTTGTGCAATAATTTGTTGTTGGTGCTATCAGATGAATGTTGGTCGATTGACCTTGTGCAAGATTGGACCGACTCTTGCTTCTGACCCCTTCCAACTTGATTATGTTCAATCAACTTTATTGTGGTGTCCATCCGACCTCGCTATTGATCTTCCAACCTTTGGGTTCACTCGACCTTCTGAGTTGGTCCATCTGACCTTTGAAATTTTTAGAATTATGATGCATCGAACCGTTAGAAGTTTCTGACAAGTTTTTCATAAATTAAATAATTCATTAGTAAAATAAAACTCAATCCAAAAAATAAAGTAGAATGATCAAATATTAATTATATAAAGTTTAACGCATATAATTATCTTTTATCAATTAATCTCTTTTGGATAATTTTAATTCGAGATTTGCATTATCAAAAAATAATGATATAACATAAAATTTATGTTCGAACAATCTCTCCTTTTTTATGATAAAAACTCGAGAAATATGAAAAGTGTTTAATTTAGGAAGTAAGAGATGCTAAATTCAAAAGTTTTACTCCCCTAAAATTATACTCATCCTTACAATTCAAATATTCAACTTGAGCTTAAATTATAAGGTACTTTCCATATCGTTTTCATATTAGATTATATACTTTTAATTGCATTCATAAAGATTTTACTATAGTAGGAAAAATATAATCACATCTTTGATTCTTTGATAAGCATATATGACAACTTAATGATCATATTTTTCCATTTCTTCTCCCTCTTTTGATGGTTCAAAAAGAGAATTTCAAGTCAAGTATATATGAGAAACAAAGAAAACTTTCCCTAAGTTTATGCACAATTTTCACCATGTTCAAAGATGTGTATGATAAAATATTCAAGGAGATATGAATACACATAAAGACTATCAACTTTTTTATATCAACTAAATTCATATCTCTCCACAAATTCTCTTTTTGACACATAAAAAAAATTGCAAGTTAGTGTTTATGATTGACAAAGTTTGATTTTCTTAAACAACATACTCTTCATATTTTCACTATCCTTCTAAGTATGTGTGACCTTCTAGAGCTTATAATATTTTTTCATTTTTTTTCCTTCCATGACTTCTTCTCCCCCTTTTCTTTACTTAATATTGTTTCATATAAGAAAATGATAAAAGATTTACTATCCTAAACTCATTCATGACTTTTGAGGATTGAATATATGGACTTATCACTTATGGGTAAAAATATAAAATTCAAGGAATTCCTATAATCAAGATTTTGTGTAAGACCTTGAGACAACGATATTATAATATTTTAATATTAAGATCATACATTTTACTGCAAGATATATAATTTTTTTTACTATGATAATAACATGTATACAACAAGTCAATTAGTTTAGGTATCAAGCATAACAATTATAATTCATAGCAAATATGTTTCTTCCTAATCGTATGCGTAAACGTTAAATTTGATAATCATAATAGCTCTTATACATTAACTTTCAAATTATAAATCAATAAGATATGCAAATAAAGTTTCTCAAGAGTAGTAAGGTGCATGCTCTCTCAATTGTCTTATATTGTAACAAGTTATAAACATAACGATCTAAGCAACTAAAGACTCGTATGATAGCATAAAGTTTATAAAAAACTGTATCAATGTGCTATAGTCATGATGTCCAAAGTGTGCTTATAAGTATTTTCAAAAAAATTCACTCCTAATTTTATGTGAGCATAAGTGTTATATTGACATTTTGAAATGAATGATCAGAGTATAATTCAACATATAAAGCAATCATTCATGTAGTTATAGATGTAATCATATCAATTTGACAATTAAGTAAGCTCAGAATGTCAAAATGCTATTATAAGAGATTAATCAAATATACTTATAAACTCACTTAGCATAATAAAATGTCATCGTATCAATTTGCAAAAGTAAATCATATAAGTATTATATGAGCTTTATTTTTTTTCTTATCAAATAATCTTATCCAACCAACAAAGGATGAATGCTTTTTAAATAATTATTAATAGGAAAAAAATAATTTTTCATTTTTAACTAGCCTATGGTTCAAGCGTGCAACATATGATTCAAACTTATTAAGAATGCATCAAATTAAGTTTGAATAATACTTTAACATTTATGATAATGGTACAAAAAATTACAATATCAAGTTCACATGTTCATGTTTCATCTCTTTTCATAAAAAAATACAACATTCATAAGCATAATAATGATAAGGACATGAGTAAAATTATACTTTTTTTCATGAAAGCGGAGCAAGTGATTGATCATGTATTTAACTATCAATATATCATATCATAAGTAAAAAAAATAGAGTATCAATTTCACAATATAAATTCTCCTTAAATGTTATTTTCAATCTTCAAAAAAATTTTAAGGTTTATATCGTTCAAGTATATTTAATACTTTTGCATAATAGACATGTTTCAAAAGAAGTAAGGAACATGCAAAAAATTCTTCTCAATCAAAGATTTCGAAAGTATGGATAAAATAATCATATGTACACAAATATATCAATTTTGAATGAATTAACACAAGTTGTGGAGTTTCGAATTATTCATCATCTATCATTTCTATTTTAGCTTTAAATCTATTTCACCAAGTTTTTTTCATCTATATGTGCTAAATTTTTGTTCTTCTTATGTCATGAGATTCAAATTTCTAAATAGGATTGTCTTGTCAAAAGATTTAGAATATACATATAAATATATAAATAATTTCTCAAGCTAAAGTATAAGTTCTTCCTAAGTTTATGCATTTCATACCAAGGAAATTTTATTCTTCTGCTTATAAGAGAGTAAAATGATTCATAAATAATAATCTTATCATATACCATAACATGATCGTTAATATGACAAGATGTATTATATCATTTTCATAAATTCTATATTAATATGCATATTAACTATCTTTAAAAAAAGAGTATATAGACAACATATCAATATGAGAGCAAATTCTTTATGTGAAGCTTTATATAACATCTTGTCCTAATTTTTAATTTCATATATATGTTTTGGTACTTAGAAAATATTAAATATTTAGGTTTTTAACATCAAGACAAAAATACCATTTACATTTTAAAAATAAATCACATAGTTTAATGCATGTGTTATACAAAATCTATATAAACAAATTCAAATGTTTAATCAAACAAGCTCTTTTCAAATATCAAAGAAAATATTTATTAAATTTTTTTTATTTGTTCCTTACAATGTATATTCAAAATCTGAATTTGTTTTAGGTACAAATCAAAAGATTCAATAGCCATTTTAACTTTTGTGTCCTAAAACATATAATTTCAACATAAAATGTTCATTCATTTAATCACTAATCAAATCAAATTTGACCATATAAACATGTATTAGCATAATGTCAAGATGGTAGGTTAAGAATTGAAACAAAACACATATGTGCACAAATATTTTTAAGCATCATCATACATATATCAGAAAGAAATAAATGTCTCATATAAAATCTTATGTATAAATTAGACATAAAAAAATAAAGAGGTTAATGGGGGTGCATAGCAATTTGCTATGCACCCTGTGCGGTGCATGATTTGGACCATTGATTTAACAATCAATGGCACAGATCATATTCACTTAATGGCCCAAATTTTTAATTGGATAGAATCTGGGCCATTGATTTTTAAATCAATGACCCAGATCATGCACCACACTGGGTGCATAGCAAATTGCTATGCACCTCCATTTTTCTCAAAAATAAATGCAATCAACAAAGGTGATAATGTGTCCACATATAAATCCAATGATATAATATAATTCTTATTTTAAATAATATTTGAATAGGTAGGTCACTCACAAGTTAAAATGATATGCAATTAAAACTCAAACATTCGTCTCATAATCGTGCTTTCCTTTTTTTAGATAATCATTTATTAAAATATATAACATTTTTACACTTTATAACATATGTCTCTTCTCTCTTTGCCACAAAATTAACTACTATTGAAAATAAAAGGAATTGAATTTTCAAAATTTTGACTGCATGAATAATTATTTTTTTTCGTTCTCACTTTGTCATATAGTAAGATCAAAATAGACATGGAAGAGCTACAATTTTAACTTTAAGTGCACTTTCATTGTCTTGTCCTTTACATTTTCATTTTTTCTTCCTTTGTCACTCATTTGAAACAAAAAAAATGATAAAGAATCTTGACAAGATAAAAACATATGAAACTATAGAGATATTCACAATTTGATTTCTTATGTATTTCTCATATTTTATACTCAAAATGATGACATTCCAAAGTTATAAATGAGGAGAAAAAAAATTTTCGTGACAAGAAAACTATAAATTTCAGAATTATTTTATATATCAAATTAAGTTAGATATGCATATATCAATTTGAATATTGCTTCCTTGATCAATTTAGCTTCTAAATTCATGCATTCCATATGAATGAATTTTCATCTAGTTTTCAATTTTATTAAAGAGAGAAACAACACCTCACATGACTTTAAGATATAAGATATACTCAAATAAATTAATAAAGTTATTTTCAATAATGATTTGCCATATGAATTTTTAAGCAAGCAAGTTGTGATCATACAAATAAAAAAATATTAATAAAATTTGTATCTAAAAATTCACGTCAAGACTCGATGATCACAAATCTATTTGGATTGAATAAAATTATTTTATATATAAGTTCAAAAGGTATATGTCCTAAACATGTTAATACTTTCTTTCAAACATATAAAAATAATGCATTTTTTTATTATCACAATAATTACGCAAAGCTAAACATTTAAACGTTGAGGTTTCATTTTATAGTCCTTATGTATGATAAAAAAAATCTCATGTGACAATTCAAAAATGCATTATTTTGAAAGAGAAATTTAAAAATCATTATATTTACATAAAGAAATATTGACACAAACACTAGTAATAATTTTCTTAGGCATTTCAAATACATTTCCAATAGTTTCCCACATATCAAGGTCACGATAGATAAGTATGCATTCATAAGTAATTTCCAATGGAATAAAATAGCATCACTAAATTTTGGTGGATAAAAAAAATTGACTATCATTAAAAAAAACAACTAGATAATATCATTTGTTCAAAGATTGTTAGATCTTAAAACGAAGATTAACATTGTTCCGATATCAATTGTAGGATCACTTGACACGAAGAGGATGTGAGCTAGTATAATAAAAATTTTAAATTAATTTCAAAAAATAAACACGAAAGCTCAAAGTTGATTTATCGCAAAACTCAAGTTCAAAAGCCATGTATCATAAGCAATGCAATAATAATATAAGTGAGAATGTAAGATAATAAGTAAAACAAATAAGAGTGAAATACAAATTCAAGAGAATGAAAATATTGATGAAATTCAGCCCCAACTTGGCCTACGTTTTCACTCTGACTTCTCAACTTCGAGATCGTCAGAGACCCGCTAGATTTCCTTTGTAGGACAATGAAGATCCAATTACACCAAACACTTTGTTACTTATTTAAAGAGGTAGACGTGACCTCTTCTTCAAGAAAGTTCACAATCTCACACTTTCTTCGATCAAAAGAGTATGTGAGAACCTCTCTTATAATGAAGCTAAGTGTATTACAAGAACAAAAATAATATGCTATTTTACAATCTTCCTTTTGTAATTTCACCCTTAAGAATAGGTGAAAAAAGAAAAGATTCAATAATTTGACTCAAGAAATTTTTAAACTTAATTTCTCTTTGATATTTGTGTTTCCTATGAAACCTTACTTTGTTCTAATTTTTTAGAAGCTCTTTTATAAATGTCTTCTACCAATATGATCATTGCTTCTTTCTTGACCCAAAAACTATCCATCACAACTTTTTTTTTAAAATATATCATTGCACTATTATGGCATAACTCTTTGCATAGATGTCCAATTGAACCTATTTTTTCATTTTGTAGAAAAGCTAATAAGATTATCTATAACCTTTATATTTATGACTCAATCCAGATATGATGAAAACATGTTCAAATATCTCATTAAAATTTATATAAGAGGTTGTCAAGCTAAAGTCGATCGATTGACCTGGTGTTAGGTCGGACTTACCTTGTTCGGGAATTGGTTGTTGGTGTCGTCAAACGAAGGTCGTTTGATCGATCTTGTGCAAGGTTGAATCGATCGACTCTCGCTTCTGACCCCTTCTGACTTAATTAGGTTCCACCGACTTTGCGGTAGTGTCCATTCGACTTCGCTATTGGCATATTTCGTTCTTCTTGAGTTCAAACGACCTTCTAAGTTGATCCATCTAATATCATCATTTCATCTATCTTTTCATCACTTAAATAATTTATTAAAATAAAACACAATCCAAAACATACATTAGAATAGTCAAAATACTAATATGAAATTGAACATAATTTTTTTAATATATTCAAGTTTTGTATCATTGAGATAAAATATAAAATTTGTGTTCCAACAATCACGAGAAAGATTTATCAAATGCCAGGCTATGAAGATAGCAAATATGAGAAAGCTTTCCGTTTTCAGAGTGAGAGAGCAACCACAATGGACTGAAAGAAAAAAAACATGGAGAAAACCAGACAGCAAGCAACTGCCATAATTGGAGAGAGAGAGAGAGAGAGAGAGAGAGAGAGAGAGAGCGATGAGGTGCCGGCAACCACAATGGACTGAGGAAAAAAAACATGGAGGCTGGTAAAGTTAGAAAGCAGATGAGGAAAATAGGTTGTGCTTTCAAGGGTAAGAAGGTCATAAAAGAATAAAAAAAAGTAACAATAAATAATTTGGCGTCCAAAGAGACTCCTTATACAATTCTTTCAAAATACAATCCAATAAAGATAGTGCCTAAAAAAGAAAAGAGAAGAACAGCCTCACTTGTAACTTATTTTCATTTTACTCATAAATAAAAAAATATATTTCAAGCTTACCAAACATTTGGGTTGCTCCTATTTTTCTCCCTTCAATTATATTTTTTTTATTTCTGAAATTTGATATTACACGCTTACCTCTTCTCGGCTTTTCAAACATGTCCAAATTGCATAAACTTTATAATATATTTATCTTTATTTAATTTAATTAACTTTATAATGTTAAGAATTTTTTTAAAAAAGAAAATTATAGGCTATGTGAAGAAGATAAGATGAAGAGTCATTGATTCCATTTAATTTTTTCTTTACTTTTTTAAATTTAAAATTTAAATTAAATAAGGTAAAAAAGATAAATACATAATTAAAAATCAATAAACTTAAAGCATTTAGAGTATAGTGAAAGTGTTTGAAAAATTGAGAGTAGATAAATGAATAATATTAATATTTAGAGATAAAATAAACTATAATTATAGGGAGAAAAATAAAATTAGCTCTTAAACATTTATCCACACAGCCCCTAAATGTTTGGCCCACACAGCTCCAAGATTACGAATCCGCAACAAATAAGGTTGGTTGGCGTGATAAAACACATGAAATATAAATGACTAAATATGTTTCTTTAATTTATTTATTGTTATCTCTATATTTTATTAATCTCCAAAATAAATGATTAGATATGTTTCTTTTTATTTATTTGTTTATTTTGTTATCGCTATAATTTATTATTGGCCTAAGAATATTATATTTTGGTACTGAAAGTTTGGTCGGACAACGACAACGTGCTCTTTGAAAGGGGTTTATTGTTTTTGCCTTTTTATATTATAGTGTGGCTTTCTTATATCACAAAAAAATGACATATTTTCTGCATTTTCACTTCTCAATAAGATTTCTTATTAGTTTGATATATCTTTTACATATAAATAAAATAGTTTCACAACATCCACTATAAGTTATTTATTTCCATAAATTTATTTTGATTTGTCAATGCCTCCTTGTCAGTAGGACCGTAGGAGAGTAATGTCCCAATCGCTTGCCAGCGATGGCATATGAAGGGCACCATGGAGGGGTCATTTAGTATGACATGAAGAAATAAAAGTGAAATATTTTTTGATGGGTTTGATTAATTATTTATTATTTTAATAAATAAAATAAATATTTTTTATTATATATTTAATTTAATAATAAGTATGATTTTACTTAAATTGTTAATTTTATTAAAAGAAAAAAAGCATAATATAATTCTACTTATTGAGCTAAATAACTTTAAATAATAATAAAATATTCATGTATACAATGAATTTAATTATATAAAATAATATATTTCTAATAACATTCAATTATTATTGTTTTTAAATAAAATATCAAAAATACTAAATAGCACTAATTATTAATTATAAGTATTATTATTATACTAACATTTTACTAAGTATTATTATTAATTATAAATATTATTTTAATTTTAAGGGTATTATTTATCTAAATGCATTAATTTATGAGTTTATACTTTACGCTGATAAATTTTAATTCAATAATACATAAATTTAACTTAATAATATTTAGGATTATTTTTATTTACTCTCCTTCAACTATCGTGAAATTTCGGATCTATCCTTAAATTATAAAATCGATCAGAAGTAAGTTTACACTTTTTTGAATGACTAATTTTATCCATCAGTCTGATTTTATATTTTTAAATATTATTTTAATTTATTAAGTTACTATTTTATCCTATCTTAAAAAAATATTATCCACGTATCTCCTCTACTCTCTTTCTTCTCCTCTCCTCTCTCTCTCTCTCCTCACTCATTGTCCACTCTCTCCTCTGCCCTCGCCTCACTTACGCGCACAGGCGAGATGGAAAGAGCTTGTCTATGCACGCAAGTGAGACAGAGAAGAGAGAGATAAAGGGTAGATAGGAGAGTCAGAGTGTTTTTTAACATAAGGTTAAAATAATAATTTAATAAATTAAAATAATATTTAAAAATATAAAATCAGATTGAGGGATAAAATGATCATTTAAAAAAAATAAACCTATTTATGTTCAATTTTATAGTTTAAGAGTAGATATGAAATTTTACGATAGTTCGAGGGAAGGTAAATAAAAATAACCTTAAAAGATATTTTTGATAAAATGATGTATATTATTTAGTAATCATTTATATAAGTAAATATGATAATTCTAATTGTCATCTGGATTACTTATATATAGTAAATAATATAATACGTATTATTAATAATTTAATATATCGTAATCTTTCTATTAAGTAATATAAATTACTAGGTAATGTTGAAAGATAATTAATAAATATTTTTTTAGAGTGTTTGGTAAGAATAAAAGATAAGAAGACTTGTTCTCTCTCCTGTATCGAACGTCTCCTAAATATTTTTGTTTTTAATAACTAAAAAATAGAAAAATAATATGTTATAACTTGTAGCAAGTAAAATTTGAATGTATCCTAAATACTAATATAAGAATATATTAAAAAATGATGGAAAAAAGAAAAGTGCAGCCGCTCTCAGCCACTAAGAGGTGAGCAACAATCACTCTCAGTTAATTAACTGTTCCGATAATTTGGTTAATTAATTAAATATCAATAAAAATATTCTTTATGCGATCTAGAAAAGTCCGTTAACTAAAATCAGTTAACCGAAATTTATAGGTTCGGTTCGTTAAATTCACTGATTTACCTAAAAGAAAAAATATATTTAATAAAAATATTATTAAATTCATAAAATTTGAAATAGTAAACAATAAATAAAACGTGTTCTCAAAATACAATCATGTTTAATTTGAATATAATTTAAAGACAGTAATCAATGAACAATTATAATAGAAAATATAATTAAATAAAACACATAAAGTAATATAGATATTCTTTATTTTCGGTTAATATAAGTTTTTAATCGAAAATTTGATTAATTATGCATAACTAATTAACTATTCGAATAAATTTGGTAAATAAATTTATTGTTCATTGATCAAACTATTTTAAATTGAGTAATTCAGTTTAGTTAATTTGCTATGAGTTCGGTTGGTTAATCGGTGGAGTTTGATTAACTATGTTCACCCATAACAACTGCACCACAACCACACGGACTACACGGCACCAACAAATCCACACATTAAATATAATATAAAATGAATATTTATTATTTATTATTTTTTAATTAAAATTTGTCTCCTAATTTTGTTCTGCCATATAGTTAAAATTTAATTAACCATCAAGTAAAATGAAACAACTATTATGATAACTGAGTATGAAGCCCCTTTAGAACTAAAATTCAATTAACCATCAAGTAAATTTGTCTCCTCTGTAAGATTGAATGCTAGTTATTTTAGTGGCTTCTATTATTTGTTTGAAATATTTTCTAATTTTCCATGTTTGGCAATTAGAATTTTTTTTCCAATGAAAAATGCCTATAGATTTGACCAAGAATTTACATATAACTTTTAGAAAAAAAATATTTTTCAATTTTTTTATCTATGCATTCAATAGAATTATTAAAACCTTGCTAATTCAATTTTAAAAAAAAAATATCAAAAAAAATATTTATATGAGATTTTAAACTCGAGCCACCACCTCAATCTTAATTTCAATCATCAATTTCTTAAGTGAGCTAACCTTCTTTGATAGATATTTTCACTTTGAAGTTAAATTGTAGAAAAAAAATGGGAAAAACATTTTCAGCAGGAAATATTTTCTCAAAAAAAATTAAAAAATATTTTCTCCTACAACTTATTTTCAGTTAAAAGATAGAGCTTGTCGATATATAATTTAAACTTGGGGATGTGGCCAATTCGAGAAGCTTTTCCTGGTTATGATATAAATTCAAGAGGTTTCTATATGAATAATTTGTTTTTATGCATACGATATCCACGCAATTTGAACAAGTTAATTAGTTGGCGAAGTGGATATGCTTCTCATACTAATTGATTCCTTTGGAATATGCTTCTCGTACTAATTAATGCCTTCCGAGTGAAGAAAATGTTTTTCAATTAACAAAAAAATTATACACAACTTTAAGGAAAATATTTGAGTTAATTATATTTTCCTTTTCTGAAATATACACATTTTTTTATTATTTTTACTAAATTATAGGAAAAATAAAAATTTTCTTATTTATTATAATTCTAGCCTAAACTTTATTTTGATTTAAAATATCACAAAATTTTAAACTTATTGCACATTTAGCATATTGTTATAATTTTTTGACAAAAAATACAAGTAGAATACCTATCATGAAATTTCAAATTTCAAAGATATATTTATGTTTTGTTATTTTATTTCATGCGACTCTTATACTATTTAGAATCAATAAAAGTTTATGCTATATATCTAAAATAATAGTAATACTTAGATGTAATCAGTTAGAAAAATAGTAAGTCAGTGATATAATATTTAATTATATGTGCGATAATTATCGAGTCAATACTATTTTAACGTATTGTGCAAGAGCTTCTTAGAATTATAATTAATTTAATAGTTGACATTTTTTACCAAAAACAATGTTTATGTTGTATATGCAAATATTTTTCTTTACTTTCTTTTATAAAATTTATCCTTCTTTCTTCACCTCTTAACTTTAATATACCCACTTACCTTTCCTTAATTTCCAAAAAAAATCCACTTTGCTTTTATTTATTTTTTTCAAAACTAGACCGTTAAAATTAAATAACAGCAAAAAATAAAAATAAAAAAAGTAAGTAAATTTAAAGTATTTCAAGGTCGGTAAATGGATACTTAATAAAGTTTTGGATGAAGTGAACTCAAAATATTTTTCCTGCCTTCTTTTCCAATATAAATAAAAAAATAGTAAATGTGTAATTTTAAGTTAACATTTGTTCTAGTATCAAATAAAAATGAATATTTTCTCTACATTTTTTTATAACTTATTTTGAATGAAACAAATAGAATCTATATTTTTGAAGAAATTTTCTAATCAAATCTTTTATATGGTTATGACATAAATTCATGAGTTGTCCGATGCGAAGGTTTGATATGAGAATAAAAAAAATAAGAATTAGTAAGAATATCTTATGTTATTTTTTGAGAAGAAAAGAAGTGAAATATTCTTAATGAGATATTTTTGGAGTGTGTTTGATTTAGTTACTATTCTAATGATATTAATAAATATAAAACTTTACTATATACATTATAATTAAGTTTTAGTATTATTGACATTATTAATTTTAATTAATTAATATATTTCTAATTATCGAGTTAAGTAGTTATAAATAACTATTAGTGCTAATTTTAATTATCCAAATAAGCATATCTAGAATAATATATAATTAGTCTTCATTTTATTTTTAATAAAAAAATTAACTACTAAAATATTATAATATTATGAATTAACTATTAAATAATTATAATATTATATAAATTAATTAATATCGTGCCCGTGTCATATATAATTAGTCTTTATTTTACTTTTAATAAAAAAATAACTATCAAATAATTTTGATAATATAAATAAATAATTAATATGTAAAACTGATAATATAAAAATATTCATAATATTATATTTATTATTAATGTTATATTCTTGTGCAGAATTTAATTAAAAAAATATTAATTATAGATGATTATATATTTATTGAAATAAAAATAATTTAATAAAGTAAATTAGAGAGAGAAAAAGGAATAAAAAATTATTCTTGATGGTGGCAAGAATATTTTCTTATTGCTTTAGTAATAAAAGAATGATTTTGCAAACTTCAAGATGATTTAAAAAAGTAAACATTGTTCTATGGATATTTGAGTGTAAAAGTATAAACGAAGAATTTGTTCTATTCTTATTCTTGTACCAAATAGATTTGAAGTGTTTTATGTCTCAGATATCTTCGGATATAATTTTTTATCTCATTTTTTATTCGACCTATGAATTCCAAAAAAGTATTAACATAAGATTAATTCAATTCTGCAAATAAATTATAGTCGAAGTGATTCTTCTAAAATTTGAATCTTTGACTACTAATTTTTATCAAGACATCATCCCACTAATTACTTATGTTATTGATTTTAATTTCATTCTAAAATATTTACTTAGGATTGGAAAGTAAGTATGCTTCTTTCGTCAGTTAATTCGTATAAAACGATAGAAAGAGAAAGACAAAATTAAATATAGAAAAATATAAAATAGAATATAGAAGAGATAAAATGAGAGGCTGAGAGGTGAGAGAATTTAACTTTAATGTTAGAAGAAAAAATATTTTATAAATTTATCAAGATCGATGTCATCACGATTTAGCTTTTTTCTATCGAAAATAAAAATGTATAAAGACATTCTCCGTCTTCACATCATTTTGGAAAATGTTACACTCACAATGAAAAAAAATATCATATAAAAAAAATATTTACTGAGTTTAGGCCCATTTAGAAAAAAAAATCTTTTCAGGGCCTTCAAAATGAAAAGAGACACCTGGACTGGGCTTAATCAAAATTTTCCTGAGTTTAGGCCCATCATGACTCGAATTTTATGGAATTATCTCGTTCAATTTTCTTTTAGCATTCGAATAATCCAATCGAAAATATCATATAAAAACACGTTTTCGAATAATATTTTTAAAATTCTAACTTGGGGCTATTAATCACATTTTTTTCATGTTTGAAGAAATGTTTGTTTATGATCTATACAACTATTTATATGACAATTTGACGAATTCAGAAAGTGGCACTAAGTATATTTGAATCGACATCTCTTGATATATCACTACGCTACAACATATTATTTTCAAATAATTATAAATGATCTTTACTGTATTATCAATGCATTGTAATGTGTTGGATATTCTTTTGATAGTTTCAGCTTTTGGATGTAATTCAATTTCTTAAATGAGTATGACAAAGATAATCTTAAATGTGAAATGTTTTTTTTCTTAATTTAATCTCTATTCGAGGGTTTAAATAATGTTTAATACTGATCAAGTGCAATATGTAGTATATCATCATTTAATCAAAGATAGTGTAAAAAAACAAACTTAATTTTTTTTTCTAATTTTACTTGCATATTGGGAAAAGTCTTTCTCTAGGTATATTTCTAGCTAAATATATACCTTTAAAATTAATTTACCTTTGACATATTTTTTTTGGTAATGCTACCTGTGTATCTAGTTGTAAAAAATCTTTCTAGTTTTATATATCCATGAAATAAAAATGTCACGCCCTAATTGTTTATGATAATGAAAAATAATTAGGACGATGTTTAACATGTATATCCATTAAAAGCCTATGAAGACCATGGTCATTAAAAATATAAGTAAACTTCAGGAGCTTTGCACACCTTTATCTTATATCTATCATTTATATATGTTCATTATTTTATTTTATTTTATTGTTTTTGCCACTTTTTTCTCTGTTATATATTTTGTGAAATGAAATCAGAAGCGAAAAAGAACGATGTCTCACACACACTTCTGTGTGTTATATCACATATATATATATATATATATATATATAGATTACACTGATATTCTATTAGCAGTGATATCTACTGATTCATCTATATCTCATGATACTAACAAATTATCTCTAACTGAATGTATCTAACCGAATATCTCTATCAGATATTTATCTCCAATACTCCCCCTTAAGTTGGTGCATGGGTATTCAAAATGCCCAACTTATCCAATAGGAAACGCAGACGATCATGTCCTAGAGATTTTGTAAAAAGATCGACAAGTTGCATTTTGCTGGGAATATAGATTGTCGAGATATGTCGACGAGCCAAATGATAATGGACGAAATGACAATCAATTTCAATGTGCTTCGTTCTTTCATGAAAAACTGGATTTTTAGCGATGTGAATTGCTGCCTGGTTATCACAAAAGAGTCGCATTGGCCAAATATGATTGATGCCGAAACTGAGAAGCAATTTTTGCTGCCATAACAATTCACTAGTCGCATCACTCATGGAGCGATATTCCGCTTCAGCTGTGGAGCGAGACACTGTATGTTGTTTCTTCGACTTCCAAGCAACTATGTTTCCTCCGAGACTGATTAAGTAACCAGTTATAGATCGCCTTGTCATAGGACATGTAGCCCAGTCAGAGTCACAATATGCATCAATTTGTAGAGATTTTGGACATTGCAAGATAATTCCTTGATCTGGTGTAGCCTTCAAATAGCGCAAAACTCGTATTGCTGCATCCCAATGTGTTGTTCTCGGACTATGCATAAATTGAGACAAGATATGAATGGAATGACCTATGTCTGGATGTGTGACTCTCAAGTATATTAACCTTCCCACGAGTCTTCTATATTGAACTGGATCAACTAATGGCTGTCCGTCATGATCATTAAGGCGAAGTCGTTGCTCCATTGGGAAAGAGCTCGGTCTAGCACCAAGTAGGTCGCATCCTGAGAGAATATCCAACGTATATTTGCGTTGTGAAAGCATAATACTTGAAGATGAACGTGCAACTTCTATGCCAAGAAAATATTTCAGTTTGCCGAAATCTTTTATGTGAAAACAATGAGCCAAATAGGTCTTAAATTTATCATAAGATGAGGATTGATTTCCTGCTAGCACTAGATCATCAACATAAACAAGTAATGCCATAAATATTGCCCCATATTTATAAATAAACAAGGACGTATCAGCATATGATTGAACAAAATCGTATGATAATAAAGCATTTGCAAGTTTAGCAAACCAATTCCTCGATGCTTGACGTAACCCATATAAGGATTTTCGCAAAAGACACGCTTTGTTCTTCCTTGCCACCTTGAATCCTGGAGGTATACGCATGTAGACCTCTTCGTCCAAGTCGCCATGTAAGAATGCATTGCTAACATCTAGTTGTTGCAGTGACCACTTATAATATAAGGCTAATGTGAGAAGTACCCGAACACTGGTGAGTTTAGCCACTGGCGCAAAGGTTTCATGATAATCGACACCTTCAACTTGGGTGAATCCTTTGGCGACCAAACGTGCTTTATAGCGTTCAATAGTACCATCTGCGTGCCTTTTAATTTTAAATACCCATTTGCACCCAATAAGGTGCTTTCCTGGTGGAAGATCTACCAAACTCCAAGTACCTTGACGCTCAAGTGCTTCAATCTCATCTTGCATAGTCTTCCTCCAACGGCTATCATTGCATGCATCCGCATAAGTACCAGGTTCTGTGTCACTATCCAAAGCAGCTAGGAAAGCTTTGTGAGCAGATGAAAAATTTTGAACAGAAAGGAATTTCCCTATAGAGTGATGGACCATACCTGAAGACCCTTTCGAAGTGCTAGACACACGGGAAGAAGATTCATACATAGGACTGTATGACACACAAAATCTTTGTACTTGGCTGGTGCTCGTGTATTGCGAGTTGGCCTTTGTGGTATTGGGAAGACAAGATCATTATTGGCAGCAGTTACATGATAAATAGCAGGTAAGACTTGTGATGTATCATCAGTTGGTGATATTACTGCGTTTTCTATCTGACCACCAACACTCCCCATGTCTTCGGTTGTCTCATCTACATGATGTGTTTCTTCAACTGATGCAGGCACATTGATCGAATGTTCATCCGCAATATGATCGACTAAGGGCACAGGAATTGTAGTTTCATCATTTGAATTCAAAGAGGGAAACACATGAAACTTTCCTTCATCAAATACAACATCTCTTGATATGAACACTTCAGATGTCTCCAAATCATACAATTTCCAACCTTTTTGATTGTTCGCATATCCAATAAAAATACATATACGTGAACGAGAGCTAAACTTGTGAAGAACCTTTGACGTAGCGTGGGCATAACATAAAGAGCCAAATATTCATAAATGATCATATGATGATTTTCAGCCAAATAATACCTCATATGGTGTGCGCCCATGTAGCACTGTAGATGGTGTAGTTAATAAGGTAAACAACCGTGAGAACACATTCACCCCAAAACTTAATGGGCAAATTTACCTTAAAAAGCAACGCTCTTGCAACATTCAAAATATGTCGGTGTTTACGTTCCACTCTGCCATTTTGTTGTGGCGTATCAACACAAGACGTTTGGTGTTGGATTCCATTCTGATGAAAGAATACATGCAATTGCCTTGATGTAAATTCTCTTCCATTGTCACTCCGAACTATTTTTAATTTTCGATTGAATTGATTCATCTCCATTTGATGGAAATAAGTGATGAATTTGTAGGTCTCTCCTTTGTTCTGCATGAGAAAAACCCAAGTAGCTCGGCTACAATCATCAACAATGGTTAAGAAATAACGCGCACCAGACAAAGATGAAGTACCATATGGCCCCCTTATGTCACAGTGAATTAGATCAAAAGGTTCGACTGCATTATTCAAAGAAACTGGATAATTGGTGCGTGTTTGTTTAGCACGCATACAAATGTTGCAAACAGAAGTAGAGCCTTTATTCTTTTGAAACAAAAACAAATGTTTAAGTGCATTATTAGCCGGATGCCCTAAGCGCTTGTGCCACACATCATAATCTTCATGAATTGATGCCTTGCATGCAGATTTGTGTGTCACACATCCTAAGTGATAAACACCTTCTCGCATATCACCCACTCCAATCAGTGTCTTCAACGTGAGGTCCTGAATCACACAAAATTGAGGAAACATTATCACAACACAATTCATATCCGACGTTAATTTGGCAACTGAGATCAAGTTACAATGAAAACCCGAAACATATAATACAGAGTTGAGTGTTAAGTTTGGACCGAGCCGAACATCTCTGACTATATTTGTTCGAATATTTCGACCATCGGGCAGATCAATAGGATAAAAATTTTCTACCTCAATCACATTCATAAGAAAACGCTTGCAACCTGTCATGTGTAAAGATGCCCCTGAATCAATGATCCAGTCTACCGGTTGGCATGTATGATCATTACATGTCATGTGCAACTCGTTTGGGCCATTCATTGCATTAAGGAGACCCAACAATTGCTGATATTGGTCTTCTGTAATGCTAGAAGTTGTCTTTGTTGTTTCAGATGTGGTTCCTGCACTCATTTTGTCACATGATACAGTTGCAGCTTGTTGCTTGTTCATCTCGCCACCTGATGGAAAACCATTTGTTCCTCGGCGTACATTCTTCTTGTACCTGTTGTTGGGGCGAGCTTCTATGTGTGGTGGGTAACCAATCACCTCCCAACACCACTCCTTCTCATGTCCAAGCTTGTTGCAATGTTGGCATCGAAGTTTTTGATCAGAAGAACTATTCGAACCTCCTTTAGCATAGAAGGCCGAAAGTTCTACCTTCTCTTCTTGGCTTCCTGTGATGATGCGATGCCTCTCCTCCTGGATGATCATTGCATAGGCTTTGTCAATGGTAGGCAACGGCTCAATGTTGATAATTTGTGATCTCACAATGCTATAATTGTCATCTAAACCCATGAGAAAATTGTGTAGCTTTTCAATTTCCTTCTCTTGGGCGTACATCTTTGCTGCTTCACATTTGCAGTCGCAGGTGCACGCTGGTATGACTTGATACTCATCGAGCTCATCCCACAAGCCCTTTAACTTGGTGAAATAGCTCGTGACAGACAAGTTTCGTTGCCGCAAAAGGCTGATATGCGATTTGATTTGATGTATACGTGGTGCATTCCCTTGTGAGTATCGCTCCTTTAGATCATCCCACATCGCCTTTGCTGTTTGGGCATATGCGATGCTGCTCTGGAGCGCCTTCTCCAAGGAGTTTATGATCCATGCTTTAACCATGGAATCACATATTTCCCAAGCTCTCCGATCTGCTGCTCCTATGGCTGGTTTCGCATGAGTTCCATCAATGAAACAATATTTGTTTTTCGCCATTAATGCATTCTGCATGGCCCTTGCCCACATGGAGTAATTATCTCCATTAAGCAAGCACGTCACAAGGGGTGTTCCAGGATTGTCAGACGAATTAAGGCGATATGGCGACATGGTCTCATTAGCTTTCTTTGTGGAACTCTCTTCCTCAACCTCATTTTTGGCCATGTCGTTAGACGCTAAGGAACACTATGATCAGATTTGACAGATCTGAGGCTCTGATACCATGTGACATGAAATCAGATGTGGAAAAGAACGATGCCTCACACACACTTCTGTGTGTTATATCACACACACACACACACATATATATATATATATATATATATATTATAATGATATTCTGTTAGCAGTGATATCTACTGATTCATCTATATCTCATGATACTAACAAATTATCTCTAACTGAATGTATCTAACCGAATATCTCTATCAGATATTTATCTCCAATTTATTTCTTTAATTATTTTTTTCTTCCTATTTCCAACTTGAGCAAAAATTGCAATGTGATGTTGTGTAATATTGCTACACGAAAATAAAGTATAATAGGACACTATGGACAGCAAATTAAAATCACATGCAAGTGCTTTATGGGAAAATAACAACAATAATTAAATAGAAAGATTCCCAATATTGGAAGTGCCCAAATAGCTAGAGGATAACGAGGGGACGTATTTGACTATTTTATCAAATATCAATAGAGTCATGCACATAGGTTGCCGTATAATCTACAGCCCATGCCAAGAACTTATATTATTTTATACGAATTTAAAGTAGTCTTTGTATCTTAGCATTTTCATGGATAAGATCTTTAATATCATAAAAACAATGTGATTTGATGTTTATCATACTTCCTCAATATTATAACGTACCATATTTTTAGGATGAAAATAAATGTACACGTAACACGGTGCGAGTAAAATTGGAGGAACTGAGAATGTGCCATAATATGACTACACATTGAATTATAAGTTTTTTTTTTCTACATATAACTTACGTTGATGATTGATTAACGGAATGAACTTTGGGAAGAGGTCACAAGCTAGATATAATTGTGAAGAGATTACTGTTAGATGATTTAGTAATATGTATGTGTTAACATCCAAAATGTGAAGGTTGTGGGTATAATTTCATGAGTTGAACTATCATATCTTTGTTATAAGGATGTCTTCTTTTTTATTTTCCATTGTGATGTCCAAACCCAGGCATTCTTTGTGTTTAAATCTGAGCTTAAAGATGTAAAATAAGATATATTCGAAGGATTAAAAACAAAGAATATGGCAAAGTTGACTACATTGACATGCTAATTCCTCCTAACGTTTAAAGTAGAATCTATTGCTGCAGGATGAGACGTATAGTGATATACTATTAGACATATATTATCATTTAATCCATTTAGGACGCACACTATTGATCGACAGTAGTTCAATCAATGTAGCATTTCTTTTTCATGTTACTAACAGATCTCGCATTAATTAGTTTTCTACTTTAACATATTAATGATGTTTAAAGAGCTTCATCCTGAAAGAAAAAGAGTTTGTGTATAGTGTATAAAATTGACATTCGTCCAACCCATTTAATGATTATGATATGAGTTGCTTTTTTTTCTTTAATACATTTTCTTTACAAGTTAATCGTCAATGTTTACATGTTAAGTACATTTTTTTTCATCCTTTTTTTACGTCTGACTCATTGTTCAATGACTTGTTTCAAGTAGATTATTCTAAATGATGCGACAAAGAAACAAGTGTATATATTTTATTTAGGAAAACTCGGATGGAGAGAGGAGAGAATTTTTTGTTTATACATCGGTTTTGGCCACGTATAACGGCAACATATTTCCAATAGCAATCCAAACGAGACCAGACCGTGACATGAAAATGTAAAATTATTGGAGGAAGAGAGAGAGAGAGAGAGAGAGAGAGAGAGAGAGAGAGAGGGAGAGGAGTCCATTCAATAGATTTGACTTCCAAATCCAACAGTTCTGACTTCCAAGAACTACAAAACAACAATACGGCCCAATACATTAAATAAGGATTGCAAAGTTGTCAA
>LTAE01001047.1:25106-49105 GCA_001647135.1 Pontederia paniculata | reverse complement strand
ATATATATATATATATATACATGGGCCTGCTGAGCATTAAGTTTTAGTAGAGATGTTGGGCGCTTTTTAGCCGTCCGATTTGGATTCAATGGATGATCTGTTACTCAGGATAAAAGGAAGATCTCAACCATTATTTTTTTGAACGATTTAGATTTAATCCTGACTCATAGAAAATTTTAAGGCACTTTTCTCCTTCAACCAACTTCTCTCTCCATCGCTCCCCATCGCTCTAGGGAGCCGCCGAAGGAACGTAGCTCCATCTCTCTCTCTCTTCAGACGACGAGGTAGTCGCCCTTCGATCCTCCTCTCCATGGTGGCTCCTCTCCATGAGTCTTCTTTCGAGCGAACAATCGAGCAACACGTCGCTCCATCTTTCTCTCCCTCTCTCTCTCTCTCTTCGAGCGATGAAACAGTCGCCCTCCGATCCTCCTCTTTGTTGTGGTTCCTCTCCGTGGCCCTCTGATCTCTCTCTTTCGAGGACGAAGCGGTAGCCCTCCGATCTCTCTCTCTCTTCAAAGGAAGAAGAGGACGCCCTCCGATCTCTCTCTTCCGAGGACGACGTGGTCACCCTCTGATCTTTCTCTCCCTCTCTCTCTATTCGAAGGACGAAGCAGTCGCCCTCTAATCCTCTCTCCTTCAAAGGACGAAGTGATCGCCCTCCGATCTCTTTCTCTTCGAAGGAACGAAGGACAAAGATGGAGGACTCCAATCTCTCTCTTCCGAGGACGAAGTCATCGCCCTCCCATCTCTCTCTCTCTCTCTCTCTCTCTCTCTCTCTCTTCCAAGGACGAAGTGGTCGCCCATCGATCTCTTTCTCCTCGAAGGAATGAAGGATGAAGCCAAAGGACGACTACTGCCATCGATCCATCAACGCCCTCGAGTACTGCCCCCCGCCATCCTGTCGTTTGCCTTCGTCGACCTGCTGGCAACTAATATCTCTCTCTTTGAAGGAAATGAAGCGTTGCTGCTATGTACTGAATCTTCTTTTTAACGGATAATGTCGATTGCAATATTAAGTAATGAAGGGAATAGTAGTATTCTCCTCTGTTTTTTTGTACTAAAAACTTTCATTTTTTATCAAAAGAATAGTGTTTTTTCTTGCAAAATTTGAAATTGTCTAAGGAGGATCGAAGCAAATTTTGCAAAATGAGCATAAATTATGGTGAAAATGGTGTTAGTTTATTGAAGTAACTTGTGATAATGTGAAAATGTTTTCTCCATTAAGTTCTGATAATGGTAATGACTATGAGGAACCTACTCTAGAGAGCAAATATATATAAATCCATTTTAAGGCATGACAATCTCGAGTGCCCATATAATCTCTAGTTAAGTACTCATTTTTTACTTCATTTGTACCTTCTTTTTACCCGATATGTTGATCTCATCATTTGAAGTTTACTCCTCGTAACTCTTCCTCAGCCAGGCTTGGATCGTGATTTGGAACATGTTCTTTCAAACTTCGCCTAATTAAGGTAGATTATGACGTAAAGATGCAATTTTTTTTAAAAAAATTATAAGTTTACGTTTGATTTCTCTAATGTATTATCAAGAATTCCTCAAATTTAGGTGATGTCACAAACTAATCAAGAAATGATGCCTCAATGTTATTGCCAAGAAGAAACCATCATAAAAAACTTCTTGGACAAAGCGTAACCCTGGGCGGAGGTTCTATGCTCGCAATAGCGATGAAGTGTGTAACAATTAGTTTATGATTTAATTTTGAATTTTATCGTTCTAATACTAAATGAAATTTGAACTTCTTATACTCATGCAGATTGAAGGTTGCCAATACCTTCGTTGGTTGGATGGTCCTATTGAATTTCACTATAAGAATATTATCAACGAATAATTGCGTAAGATCAATAGACTGGAAAGGGAAAATGAAATCATACAGAGTGACCTTGAAAGCCAACACTCAAATATTGAACTTGAAAGAAAGATGAATCAAAATATCGCCACTCTATCATTTTGGAAATTTACCACCTTTGTTTTATTGTTATTATTAGTAGTCATTACATTATCTTAACACTATGGATGATCATCGAACTACTTTGTTGTATGTTGAAGTCATTAGTAGTCATTACATTATCTTAAAAATTGTGGCAGCACAACCATTAAGATTTTTAAAATTTTCTCGCTCTTCGACATCACGTCAAGTAGAAAGAGCTAAATCATATGATATACAAAATCAGACAACGAAGTATTAGCATTAACAAACCCATCAAAAAAAATATTGATACTCTCAACTCTCTGGGTGGTTTGCATGCTTGCAAAAATTGTATCATTAAAATGAATTGGAATTCAATGATGACGTTTGTTTTACATATGTTTCAACCAATGACCATCTCGAATATCATATTTTTTTTAAATCAATCACTTGTTTTTAAATTCTTGGACACTCAAAGATTCTTTAATCTAATTGAAGTATTCTTTTTTAAAATTTTCACGAGCATATAAATCTTAGAAATGAGTCAAATTATTCTTTACTATATGTCAAATACAAAAAATATGTCTAGTTTCAGAGAATTACTTTGTTGATGGCCTTGCACATTGTATGATTTTGATTTGTGGTAATACATACATATTTTTTGTCATGCATACATTCTAACCAAGTACGAAATAATCAAGTAAAGCTATCTGCAGTTTCATAAGCTAATAATGCCCAACCAAGTAGAGTTGATTGTCTATGGTGATTAATTCTTATAAAGGATGCAAATGACATCTTAAACTTGTTGGTACGACATGTCGTATAAAAAACTACAACATCACCAAAAGTCATACAATTATCTTGTGATCTATTGTCCACCCAAAAGAGATTCTTTGCTTTATCATTTTCATTCATCACAATTTTAAAGAAAAAAAAAATTCATCATCAACTGCTTTCTTTTCAAAATAAGATAACACAATAATGCATTCCCCTTCAATATTATTTTTCTCATAATGCCCTCATATAATCAATACACTATCGAGATGTTACAAATCTTTCATCAAATTTTTAAGATATTTAGCTATTGTCGAAGGTCCAACCCCATCACTAGTTAGATCTACCATAACTTTCTTAGAAGGACTTGACAATTTATTGTGAGAACACGATAATGAGACATTTGATTATGAAGAAAGCATATGTGTGCTCTTCAGGAAACTTTGTCACCTCCCACTTGTCATCATTTGCAACCTTAACTAATAATAGAGCACCACAATTCTCTCTCACATCTCTTTCCCTCGCAACATTTTTTTTCTAATGTCTACTTCAATTTGATATTATTTTGCCCTTCTTTTGAACATACAAGAAATCTACCGATGGACAACTTTGTTCGCGTAGATCTGTAACAATAATATTTGTGCACAAAAAATCCAACAGACTTAACATATGCATTGTAAAAATTATAGGCATAATCTCATGTATCACATTTCATGTCAATAAAAGGTTTACTAACTTCGTTATCACTCACATTATCGTCTTCATATATTTGTGCACTATGATAAGAGCATTACAAAAGCATAAAAACAATAGTGAAATGTAAATAGTTCATTATACAAACTGTAACATAAAATGTGATTAATGTGCCTACCAAGCAAACAGATTTCTTATTATTCTTCTTTGTCTTCAGGTTCATCACTACCTTGATCTTCATGATATGTCTTAGATGTATCCATTTCATTAAGCTCCAAGGAAGGCAAAAAAACACCTACTAGAAAGATATTAATTAATTAATTAAATAAAGATAATATTAATTAAAAAAATCTAAAGAGTGTCAAAGACTATCAATCTATTATACCTTCAAAAGATTATGAGTAATGTAAGAATAATAAAAGTTTACTTTTTGAACAACAACATTAACAAATCTGAAAAGGAGATAAATATTTAACTTGAGTGTCATCCATGTTTTAAGTATTAGCTATGCTTTGCTAATTTAACTGTTCAACATGAAATCCTTCTCTTCTTGAAAATTTTGCATAGTGCATGTCCTATTCTTGTCTTCAACAATCCTTGTTACAACTAGCTCCATATATTGTTCTTTTTCAAAGGAAGAGCTTTAATTTCTCACGATGCTATCTTCACATCGAAGTACCTAATGTGAGAGGGCCATGTATTATTATTTTGCAATTATTTGAAGCTGATGTAAAAGGGTCATGTTGTTTGCAACTCTTAACTCATATATCAGGTTTGAGGGTTAATTGATTTATTAAAGATGTATTTAGTACCATTTGGATCAATGACAACCCAGGTGACAACCAAAACCCATACATTTATCAATAGAAGACTCAAATCTTCATATTATATAAATAAGATATATTACTGTGAATACATGCTACGAATTGGGAAAGATCACACTAGAAAGGAAAAGAAACAAATACAACAATAAATTGGAAAAGATCAAACCATAAGGTAGGGAGGTGGAGGAGCAGCGTTGGAGGGGAGGCAGAGAAGTATTGCACCACAAAGATCAAATCAACAACGGGCTTCGATCAGTGGAGGCGGCTTCGAGCACGAGCAAGGCGCTAATGGTGGTGGGGAGGCGGAGGAATGATGTTTGCTCGCGCTCGAAAGAAGACATATGGAGATGAGCCGCCACAAAGAGGAGGATCGGAGGGTGACTCCTTCGTCATGAGGAGAGAGAGAGAGATGGAGTGACGTAATGCTCGACATTCGCTCGAAAGAAGATCCACGGAGAGGAGCAGCCACAGAGAGGAGGATCAGAGGGCGATTGCTTTGTCGTTCGAAGAGAGAGATAGATGGATCAATGTTCTTTAGGCGGCTCCCTGGAGCGATGGGGAGTGACATAGAGAGAAGTTGATCGAAGGAGAAAAGTGCCCTAAAATTTTCTATCAGCCAGGATTAAATCTGAACCGTCCAAGAAAAAATAATGGTTAAGATCTTCTTTCCTGAGTAACAGATCATCCGTTGAATTCAGATCCAACGACTAAAAAGTGCTCAACATCCCTATTAAAACTTAGTGCTCAGCAGTCCCATTAATCCCATATGATATAACACACACACAACACAAACACACACACACACACAGAACACACACACACACACACACACAAATAAAACACTTGTTTTTGTGGTCGTGGGTGCTATATAATAATTTAATTTTATCATAAGATTTTGCATGTGAAAAGAAGCATCTGGCAAACATGACATAATTTATGTACAAAATTAAGAAATATATATAATAGGGGAAAAATTATGGATGGTCAAGAGGTGCAGGTCAATTTATTGAATCATTGAGTGTAAAACTTGATATCTAATGCTGTCGATATTCTATTTTCTTTTGAGACATATTGATGAGGTTATTACTCTCCCATAAAATTTGATGCGTATATTTTATATTTATTAAATCGCATTAGTTACATATGTTTTATTCATTTTATTAATATTATATTTTTAAAAATGAATGACCTATACAATTTTGTACGTTTTTTATTTAAAAGTATAAAGGCATGTATTAGACATAAAGAGATACGAAGGGAACAAATGTTTAAAATTTCAACATCATCACATGTTGAGATCTTCATAGTCGGTGAAATCAGAAAAAATGACTTCACGAATGGCAAGGAACATTCACAGGTGCTACCGAAAAATTGGTCTTTCGGCACTCATGTTCACGATCGTGAAGACACCTTCATGGGGCATGAACTATCTTTATCTTTGCCCAACACCCTCAACTTCATGATCTTGAATACCAACTTACAAGTCGTGAATTGAGTCGCCTTTTGTTGAAGTTTGTCGAATTCAATGTATAATTTATTAATCCTAAGGGACTTCAAAAGGTTGATGACACTTAGGAATCAATCTTTTAAAGGTTAAAGTAATATAATTTTGTGGGAAAAAGAAGAGGAGGAGAATGCTTTGCAAGCTTAAGAGACCGAATCTTTGCACAAGAAATCACGAGAGACCTGCAAGCATTATTTTCTCCTTCTTAGACACATTTATATATTTTTTGTAATTATCCTGAGATGAACTTTGAATTTTATTTGATTGTTAGTTTTATTTGTATGGATTAGTTCATCTTTAGAGCTTGTCCAATTGAACCTTGTTGCTTTGGATTTGTTTATAGTTTGGTATAATAAGAACTTCTTTTATAGTTTTCATGTTTATTCTTAATGATTTTCTTTCATTGCATGAGTTGATTTCTATCAAAAAGGAAGACTTGACTATTGCTTGCGGATATTTTCTCGGGGCTTATTTAGGTTTTTACCTTAGATGAATATCTTGAAAAAAAATGACACACTCCTAAGATTGTATAATCAATTAAGAAGAAACCAAAAGAGCTATTAATTAAAAGAGAACTAATTTTAATGCATCTTGTTCAATAATTGATTAGGATAAAATTGAAAGGATGAATTCTTACTTTTTATTTATAAGATAAATAACTCAAATATGAGATATTAATGAATTAGATGGATTTGAAGTTCTCCACTTTATCATTAATACATATGTTATTCATACTCGTGATAAGATCCTTAGTATCAATGGTGTAATGAGAGTTATCTTAATTGTCCTCATATTTGATATATTTTCATCTTACATCCAAATACAAAATATTTATTAATTTTCTATTTCAATTTTATTTTCTTAGTTAACAAATTATGATTAGATAATTCTCGCGAAATCGACAACTCTACTCATTCACTTTATTATTTAAGCGACTAATGCACTTGTTCACATATTGTTATCATAACTTTCACACCAATAATTCATTGTCAATATATTATTGCTCTCTCACTTTCTTAAATGCAAGTCAGAAAAATTTAAATACAACATCCAAAATTGAAAACCTTCTCATTTCAAACTCTAACCCAAACCAAAAGTGCAGAATATTTAATTCTATGAATGTCAGGTCTAGTTGGTGCTATGTGGATCGAAATTGAGGATTATTCGAATCGACTGCTTAACCGATCGGCCCATTAATCGTTTAACCAAATCTATTATTTAACAGAATCGAATTATCTGATTGAAATTCAGCTCGATTAGCGAATAATTATTTAGACAATTGAAATATTGGACAATTCAGTCAATTAATTGATTTTTTTATTAAAAAAGCAAAACTAAGAGGTAATTAGAGTAAATATTTTTATTCCATATTTTATATGATAATTATGATATCGCTTGCATTAATTCTTTTATTTCTTAATACTTCTTCTAGTTTTTTTTGCTTGATGAATGAATTAGTATGAATATAGGAAACTTTTATTTTTTTTCTAACCTTATTTTGCATATTTTATGTGTAATTAAATTTTATATTATTTTTAATTCATTTTCGAGTTAGAAATCTATATTTGGCTTTAAAATAAATCCAAGGTTTAATAATTGAATAAAATTTAAAATTTAATGATTCTAATTGAACAATTCGATGAATTAATTGATCTTAATTGAAATAATTAGTTAATCGATATCAATTAATAAAAAAAATTGGTCTGACTCTAGTGAATAAACTTTTTAGGGGGATTGAGTGAATTAACCGAATTGGTTGAACAATCAATTAAGTGATCCAAGTTATGTTCACATCTAATTGGTGCATAATTCAACTATTTTATATAACGTAATTTAAATTTCTATTTTTAATTGACTATCTTATGTTATATTGTTATTTAAAAGGGCGAAAAATGTGTTAAATGAACAATTAATTGACTCTATCTACTTTATTAATTGTGCAGTTTTTATAATTCCAAATATTCTTTAACTTTGAAATAATTTATAAAATTACTTATTAGAGGGATGCTTATTTATAGGCTTACAAAATTGTTTCAAAATAATTGTGTTTATTTTTTTTTCATTCATCTCTCTTAAATATAAATAGGTGCATAAAAATTGAACATGAGTGCAAACCTAATTATGACCACAAATATAAAATAAATCGATTTTGAATTTATATAATTATACAACATAAAAGTTAGAAGTTATCCAACAAAGAATACCATATTTTTTTCTAGTATAATTATAACATGGACAAAATTACATATATTTCATGTATAATTAATTATGAACAAAACACTGCCACTCAGAAACAAGTGTCCTTAGGAATTAAATTGTGCAGTTTAATGTGAGGGGGAGGTACTACTGCAAAGGATCATATGAAATGAATGTGATGTCCAGACCCATTAGTTGCTTTGTTCAGATGTCCTGCTCCTGCAGACTCATATGCATTTTTCATATCTCTAGTTCTTCGTGCTAATCTTATAGCACACCAAATCCACAATTTCTGTTATGTCACACTCGTATATCCTATGCACCAAAACACTTGTCTGCTTGTCTTTTATAATAATAATAATAATAATAATAATAATAATAATAATAATAATAATAATAATAATAATATTGGAGTATTTCTTTTACTTTTCTTTTTTTTTGGCAGGAAAATCACAGGGCTAAGTTACAAACCTAATTTGAGATCTGGTCCAGATGAATCTTTGAAGGATTTTCTCACAGAGCCTGATGTAGATTGAAGATTGGAGTGAACCTACAATACATTCAATATTATTCAGCTGTAACAAATATACCAAAATGAAAAGTGACACAGATTGTACTGTGGCTACTGCCACAACATTAAAAGCCGAGTTTAATGAGACAATATTTTTAACATTAAAATGGTCTTTGAGCATAACATTCTTACATCTTGTTTCTTCTGTGATAACTACAATTAGCAAGTACTTGCCTCAGCTGGAACCCGAAATTAATTTGCAGCATCTAAAAAAACAACTTTATAGTTAACTTAATTAGATAAAAAAGCAGACGGATTAAGAAAAGTATCATTTTTCATATATATATATTCGATTAAACCACAGTAATTTTAGATTTGATTTAAGTTAATTTGTCATATTGGATCCAGTTGACTAATAAAAATACACTTCAGTGCAGCTGCTAGTTTTGGATTCAAAATTTAACGCCTTGTCACTCTCAGAAAATAATAGAAAACATAAACTAGAAACTTTGCATTTGATGTCATTATTGAAGTACTTTGGAATTTTTGTTCAGTAGAATGAATGGAGAATTTGAAAGTTGAAGCTTTGACCACAGGTTGAGGTTGAGGGTTGAGGAGGAAAATAAAAAGTTAAGCAGGGTCCTTTGAACAAGGACACTTTACATGACTTTTTTTTTACCATGCAAACACATCAGAAAGGAAGGAAGACCAGAAAGTGCAATGTGAAATCCAACAGCTCCTACTCAAGTAAACTTTTCCCCTTCACTCTCTCATTAGTTTATACACTTTATACATCAATCATCTCCCCAAGAAAGGAAAATAAATAAGAAATTGGAAACCCACATCCCAATCTCAAACATTTCATTCACTACTCCCCAAGTCAAAAAGGAAAAAAAAAGGTCCTTTTCTTTGTTTCTTCAATCCCTGTAAACAAATCACCCTCTATGCCTCTACTACTACTACTACTATCACTGTAAAGGAGGCCAATTTACTAGCCATTAACACTTGGGAATCCACACTACGCCTTAGAACCAGAGTTCTAGGAGAGATAATAACAGAGAAAAAAAGCCTGATAGCTCTGTGACAAATCAAGCATCTACCCGAGATCTTACTGTAACAACGTAACAAAAAAAAACTACACAGTAGCGAAGAAAGAGAGAGAAAGAGAAAGATGTTACACAGACACAGGAGGGAAGAGAGCAGTGTGTGTGTGTGTGACAAGATCATATATGTATATAAGTAGCTGGAGGGAATCCGAGAGAGCCCTCATGTCCAAATCCCCCCACCGTTATCTCCTTGGAGGCACTCTTCCCTTCCCTTCCCTTTAGACACGGCAGCCCTCTCTCTCTCTCCCTCCTCCTCACTTGGCCTCTCCTCTCTTCCGCATCGCTTCCCCACCCTATTATTGTTGTTCTTGTGTTGGTAGCTCTTGTTCTTGTGCTCCTTCATCTGTGATCCCCTCCTCCTCGCCATTCTTCTCCTACTCCCACCACCAAGACCGCGTTTTGCTGCTGCTTCTGCTGCTGCTGCTCAGCTGCTGGTGGTGGCCGTTGTGTTGCGAGGTGGCATGCACAGAGCCCCTTCTCCTTGTTTTTTCTGATGGCTTCCACCTCTTTCCTCCTCTTCCCTCCCCTCACGCCCCATGACTACTCTTCCGAGCCCAACCCAAACCCCCCTCAGCCTTCTAATATTAATACTACTACTTCATCTACTACTAATACTCCATCTACTACTACCACAAACGCAACTACTACCACTACTACTTCACTATTACCAACTCATCCACATCACTATCCATCACGAGAGGAGCAAGAGCTCGCTTTCCTCCTCTACCTCCAACAGCAGCAGCAACAACAAATACAACAACACATACAGCTACTGGAGCAGGATAAGATGGTGAGGAAGAGACCTGCTTCCGAGCTCGACCTCCAGCAGCAGCAGCAACAGCAGCAGCAGCACGAGTCCTCCTCCTACAATCCTCGCGCCTCGCGGCGCGGCGCTGCAGCTGCCGCCGGCACCGCCTCCGGCGGAGCCGCTGTTAATCCTGCTGTATTCATTGGAGATATCTTCATTGGAGATATCGGGCAGCAGCAGCAGCCTTCTCTCCTGTTCGCGCCGCCTTCGTCTTTGTCCATTAGTCATATAACGCAGAGCGTTCCCACTGCTTTATTGGCCGGCGGCGGCGGTTCACTTCTGCAGTCCCTTCCGCCTTCGCTTCCTTTGCCTCCGGCTGACTGCAGCTTCTCCGGGTTGCCCATGTTCCCCTCGGAGGTCGATAGGGCTGCAGCGGCGATATCGAATGCGGAGGCGGTTCAAGCGGTAGGGGGAGGGGCCGACGAGGGCGCGGGCGGCTCCGCGGCGGCGGCCGTGGCTTGGGTGGATGGCATCATCCGCGACTTAATCAATAGCAGCTCGCCCGAGGTGTCTATCCCTCAGATCATCCACAAGGTCCGGGAGATCGTTCAGCCCTGCGACCCTAACTTGGCCGCCCTGTTCGAGTTCCGTCTGCGGTCGCTGACATCCGAGCAGCCGTTCCCGGCCGTGCAACAGTCCGTTCCGGCGGTTGAGGTGCCGGAACAGACAGATAAGCGGCGGCGGGACGCAAGAGTGGCTCCTCCACCGCAAACGGAGATGGCACCCGCGCCGCCACCCAAGCGAACACACCATCCGCCGCCTCCGTCGTCGTTGCCGCCTGCTACAGTCGCTGTTAGCAGCGGTCGTGACGAAAACACTACTCGCTCCCCAAGTTCTCAGCAGCCGCAGAATCAGCAAGCCCCGGCGCCACCACAACCACAGCGTAGTTCTGCCTCGGCCTCTTCCGACGAGGCCGCGGCCGCTGCAACAGCTGCCACCGCCTCCGCTGCGGTGACTGCAAAGGAGAAGAAGGAAGAGATGCAGCAGCGGAAGCGCGACGAGGAGGGCCTCCACCTCTTGACTCTTCTGCTCCAGTGCGCCGAGGCCGTGGCTGCGGACAACCTGGAGGAGGCTAACAAGCTGCTGCTGGAGATCTCGGAGCTGTCCACGCCCTTCGGAACCTCCGCCCAGCGCGTGGCCGCCTACTTCTCTGAGGCCATGTCCGCGCGCCTCGTGAGCTCGTGCCTCGGCCTTTACGCCCCGTTGCCTTCATTGCCGCACCGCCACCGCCTAGCTTCCGCCTTCCAGGTCTTCAACGGCATCAGCCCTTTCGTCAAGTTTTCCCATTTCACCGCCAACCAGGCCATCCAGGAGGCCTTCGAGCGCGAGGACCGCGTCCACATCATCGACCTCGACATCATGCAGGGCCTCCAGTGGCCAGGGCTTTTCCACATCCTTGCGTCGCGCCCGGGGGGTCCGCCCCGCGTGCGCCTCACCGGACTGGGGTCGTCCATGGAGGCGCTCGAGGCCACGGGCAAGCGGCTCTCGGATTTTGCAGAGACGCTCGGCCTGCCGTTCGAGTTTGTCCCGGTGGCTGACAAGGTCGGCAACGTCGACCCGGAGCGCCTCGGGGTGTCCCGGCGCGAGGCCGTCGCCGTGCACTGGCTGCACCACTCCCTATACGACGTCACCGGGTCTGATACCAACACTCTTTGGCTCCTCCAGAGGTACATTATTGATGCCTTGACACTGCACTACTGTTCATCTCTTGCATATCTTCTTTCTCCATTGTTAATGATTCACATTTCATTAGTTCTTCGGCCATCGTTAAGCTTCTGAGCTTTATCGTAGTCTTCTTTGTCTCGCTACCTGTTGTAGCCTTTTCTGCTATTATTTCATGATGTTACATAAGTCTTAGTAGCCTACTGCACGAAGCTTGTCCTACTTTGCCTTGCTTTTTTGGTGTAAAGACCATTAAGAACGAGCCCGTAGGTTTTGTGTATGTATCGGTCCTACTTTGCCTTCTTGTTTTAGTGACGACTTTCAACTTTTGCAAAGATTGGAAGTAGAGCTTAGAAGCTCATTTCACAAAGATTTGCAAGTGCCTGTAAAGTAACTAATCATGGCTACTTTGCAGATACGTAGCCTTTCCTCCTCTATGCCGTTTGCTTCTTTTTTTTTGGTGATTTCTGATTAATTTACCGTTCACGATGTGTAGAAATCTTGTAAACATTGCTGTGTTTACAGCTTTTTTGCACTAATGGTACTGTGCACTGCACATATTATTTTTTGCATGCGCTGATGGTGTGCGGTGTTCGTTCGTTTAGGTTGGCTCCCAAGGTGGTGACGATGGTGGAGCAGGACCTGAGCCAAGCGGGGTCGTTCCTGGCCCGGTTCGTGGAGGCTATTCACTACTACTCCGCGCTCTTCGACTCGCTCGGCGCGAGCTACGGCGAGGACAGCCAAGAGCGGCACATCGTCGAGCAGCAGCTGCTGTCCCGGGAGATCCGCAACGTGCTGGCCGTCGGCGGCCCGTCCCGCACCGGCGAGGTCAAGTTCAGCAACTGGCGCGACAAGCTCAGCCAGTCCGGCTTCCGTGGCGTGTCCCTGGCCGGCAACGCGGCGGCGCAGGCCACCCTCCTCCTCGGCATGTTCCCCTCGGACGGATACACTCTGGTGGAAGAGAACGGCACTCTCAAGCTTGGCTGGAAGGACCTGTGCCTGCTGACCGCCTCCGCGTGGAGGCCAATGCACCACCTCTCCACCACCATTTCTCCGCTCGTCGGTGCCGCTAGGTAGAATGATCATACTACTAGGGAATTAACCAGCAAAATACTATTCCTGGAGACCAACTTTTTTGGCTGCAGTTTGCAGGCCATTGGAGAAGTAATATTTGGTGGTGTCATAATTAGAATTTTAGTTTGGAACTTTTGCTTGCTTTTAGCTGTCGTAGATGATGTTGCGTTCCCGATGTGTTGTTTCCTCCGCCATTAAAAACTGAGAAGTGGACGGGTGAAAGCAGTGAAGTAAATGTTTTGCAGGCCGTGCCCTGAATTGCCTCATTGTGCTTTGAACAAGGTGAGGTTTGGTGAGCTGCCACCATTGCTTTCTTCGTCCTCTGTTCTTTCCTGGGGCTATTTCCATTGTGAGGTCCTTTTCACCTTCTTACACATTGTGTACCCTGCTGGACGCGTTAGATGGAGAAAAAGCATGGATCAGTGTCTTGTTTTGTTCTCCATCCCCAAGAAGAAGGAGAGAGAGAGAGAGAGAGAGAGAGAGAGAGAGAGAGAGAGAGGTTTAAATGAGTTGGCTTGGCTAGCTACTATTCTTGTGGTTGACAATTATTCTTGGAGACGGGCGGATTGGCACTGCTGTGCGGTAACAGATGAGGAGGCTTTGTTACTATTTGGAGGAAGGGCAACATGTCACAGGGCTTGCTTTGCTTTGCACACTCGTCTTTCTCAAAGATTTCTAAAGTTGGGAGGGCTTGGGATGAGATCATGCAATAAGGTTTTTGTGTGCAAATATGTTATGTAATGAACAAACTGCATCTAATTGCGTATACAGGGCGAGTTCACGTGGATTCGGTTTGGATCTGTGAGAGAGAGAGAGAGAGAGAGAGAGAGAGAGAGAGAGGTGATGTGGGGGCAACGGGGGACGGTATCAGGACGACAGATGGGGTTTGGGGACCGTGGGGCATTGATATGAGGAGAGAGAGAGAGAGAGAGCAGCTCGAAGTGTCACGTCAGAGATTTGAAGTAAATTTTGTGGAGCCAGTGGAATGTAAATGTGGCCATTTCATGCACAATTGTCACTGTTTGCTGCCTGTCAAATTCCAATTTCCTTCTAAGTGATTTTTATCAGTTAAATTATCAAAATAAAGAACTCGAAATTAGATTTAATAGAAAGAGCTGCTTACAAATTATGAAACATTTTATTGCTTCCAAATAAATCTAATTTTCTTTCCATTACGTTAAACAATAAGCTTATTGTATGATTTTAAGATCAATATTGTTAATATCGAGATTTTATTCAAGATCGTATCATCGTAAAAGATCTTCCTATTCATAGGGGTTAAATATAGAAAATTATAAGATAAATCATAAAAAAATAATATTTTAATAAGCTACAATCACAAAGACATCAAGTGGAGTGCATTGATTATAAGCAACGTTGTAAAATTTAATTCGGACATCGACTCGAATAGCTTGATGGATCAGATTGAACCAATCAGATCGTTTAAACCGAATGTTGAGATCATATAATACTAGATTAATATAAGATAAGAAATCAAGTACAAAATCTGAATATATGATAGCACATATTATTAATTGTAACAATATAATAACTTTTCTAGTCCTAATTCATAATTTAAAGTTTGTAATAATACTTAATGATCCAAGATAAATAATAAGATAATTATTAAATACTAATATACTTAATTAATTTATTAAGTTTTTATTTAACGAATCAATATAGACTCGTGGTGATTTCAAATCTTACTTTTATGATAATCTAAATTATTTAGCTCTTTTAAAATTGAGAACTTAAATTAGACTTTTAATAATAATAATAATAACAATAATAATAATAATAATAATAATAATAATAATAATAATAATAATAATAATAATAATAATAATAATAATAATAATAATAATAATAATAATAATAATAATAATAATAATAATAATAATAATAATAATAATAATATTATTATTATTATTATTATTAAAAAATTAGTTAAATCCGTCGGGTTAAGCGGTTGAACTTGGATTTCGACTGGATCAAGACAGTCCAATTTTTAATCTGGATTTGAAATGATCCATGGACCATTTTAGATCTCGGATACTGATCCGACCTGTCAGCCCGGGCCGAATTTTACAACATGAGTTATAAGCTTAGATAGGAGATGATGATTTGTTGGCAATGCTCAATTTAATTTTTGTCTATGTTCTCGTTTTAATTTATTATGCCTAAAGAATTTTGAAGTTACAATTTTTAACTTTTTCTTCCTATGATCACATGTTTTATCATAAAGAGTTCACAATTAAAAGTACGTAAAAGATTTATTACCCAATTTCTCTTTTGAATATAATATTATTAAAAAATAGAGAACACAATAAGAATTGCGAATAAAGCATGTTGTGCTCAAAATCGGACTGCAAGTTAATTGCTTCAAAAGAGCTATTTGTTTTGGATTAACGGAATTCTTTACGGATTATTATCTTCAATAAAGTCATTACAAGACTTTACAATTTTTCCATCAAGAAAATATAATTGTTACATTCATCAGTTCGAGATCGGTCGAACTTGGATATCAAGTCGATCGACCAACCTCTCAGTCAAAATTATCCATCCAACCTAGCTTCTAACTCCTTTAGACATTTCTGAATTGGACCATCTTGAGTCAACCATCCATTCAACCTAACATTATAATAATATAAATAAACTTGCGAATGGAAGAATGATAACCTTGGGGTTCGTTAAATTTAGTTTTTTTCTTACGCACATTAACTAACTATTGAGTTTTTGAGCTTCAGTATTACAATTAAACCCTCCTATGTAGAAATCGTGGTCAACATAAGAAAATTAAGTACAATTGCCATGTGAAATTAGTTATACTTGTTCAAAATATTTCACAAGTTATAATGAGGAGAGTATTCGTGATTAATGTTTTATCACAATTATAACTTTAGAAGTATAGAGCATTTCACTCTACAATATCTATTGTTTTAATGATTACATATATAATACTATCGAATTCATTATTTACCGAGGACAATGAATATATAAAAATGCACATCATAAATAAATATGTGGATAAAAAAATTGATGTTATTTTATATTTAGTTAAAGATAAATTGAAGATGCATAACACTCTTTCATTCCATTAATGCAATTGACATTTATCAATTTATGTTATGTGTTAAATAATAATTTTTATTGCGATAATATTTATTGGATGATTTGATTATCATGATTTTATATATTTTTCTTAACCTATTAGTTTGATGTTGACTATTTATTTATTATTATTTATTACACTGATATTTACACTACAAGAAAATTACATATTTGGGACGGTCAAGACCCTCTCAAATATGTGTATACCGCCCCAAATTCGTCATTTGAGGCGGTCAAGCAGCCAAAAGAGGATGGTCGCGGGGGGCTCGGTTGCAACTTAGATTTGGGGCGGTCTGAGTAGACCGCCCCAAATGGGGCGGTCTTCTCAGACCGCCCCAGATGACGCCCGCCCCCGGGCGCGCCCTTACCTTTAATTTGGGGCGGTCTTGGACCGCCCCATTTGAGAGGGTCTCCAAGACCGCCCCAAATTTAAAAAAAAAATAAAAAAAATATAATTACAAAATGACAATATCATGAGTACATAATATATTTATTTCTATGAAGTGATCATCAAACACACAATATAACATCACAAATATTTCACAATGCAGTTTTATATAAAATTTTATCGTCCTCGAAGACATTTGCATAAATACACAAAAACACATCGTTCTTCTTCCCTCTTCGTCTTTCTTCTTCCTTCGTCCTCGTCTTCGTTCTTCTTCCATTATCATTGCCATCGTCGTGTGTCAACTACAAAAATAATCAACGTTAAATATATTTGCAAAAGTTATTAAAAAGATAAGTATAAATTGATATAACTTGCAAGTTATACAAATCACTCATAGTTATTGCGTTTTTCTTCTTCTAATCTTCTTTCTCCTCTCTTTCACTGCAAAAAAAATATGCATAAGATTAAAGTATGCAACTAATAAAGTAAACTACAATTTAACATTCTTACCAAAATATCGCCCTCCTCCTCCTCCTCCTCCTCCTCCTCCTCCTCCTCCTCCTCCTCCTCCTCCTCCTCCTCCTCCTCCTCCTCCTCCTCCTCCTCCTCCTCCTCCTCCTCCTCCTCCTCCTCCTCCTCCTCCTCCTCCTCCTCCTCCTCCTCCTCCTCCTCCTCCTCCTCCTCCTCCTCCTCCTCCTCCTCCTCCTCCTCCTCCTCCTCCTCCTCCTCCTCCTCCTCCTCCTCCTCCTCCTCCTCCTCCTCCTCCTCCTCCTCCTCCTCCTCCTCCTCCTCCTCCTCCTCCTCCTCCTCCTCCTCCTCCTCCTCCTCCTCCTCCTCCTCCTCCTCCTCCTCCTCCTCCTCCTCCTCCTCCTCCTCCTCCTCCTCCTCCTCCTCCTCCTCCTCCTCCTCCTCCTCCTCCTCCTCCTCCTCCTCCTCCTCCTCCTCCTCCTCCTCCTCCTCCTCCTCCTCCTCCTCCTCCTCCTCCTCCTCCTCCTCCTCCTCCTCCTCCTCCTCCTCCTCCTCCTCCTCCTCCTCCTCCTCCTCCTCCTCCTCCTCCTCCTCCTCCTCCTCCTCCTCCTCCTCCTCCTCCTCCTCCTCCTCCTCCTCCTCGAGCTCGTTGAATTGTTCAGGATTTTGTCTCTTCATAAACTTCAGAAGTTGAAGATGACTTTTTTCAAGGTTTCGCATTCTCAGTTGCATATGTTTTTCTGATTTCTCTTTTTGTCGCATAATCTGTTGATTTTCTTGTAGTTGATATTGAAGAGACTCTATCTTCTGTTGCAACTGACGATCCTGAATAATTCCGCGGGAAGATGGAAAATCAGCATAACCAGTAGAAGATCCACAACCATAAGCACGTCCTTTGTTGATGCCAACATGCTCAACCCAAAGATCTCTATTAGTTTTCGGAGTTTCTCCATTTTGAGTACACTGCGTCAAATACTCCGCTTCTTTAGCTTTGAATTCTTCCTGTAAAAATTAACTAATTAGAAATAGATTTAAAATGAATTTATATGAAATGCAAGATTGTTTAAAAATTTCTAACATATGTCTTCTTTGCAAATTGAGAACTCCATGTGTCATCATTTTTTGTGTGGGTCTTAAAAAAAATCTCATCCTCAGTGGGTGGTCTACCAAGATCCTTCTCCTGAAAAAAGAGAATTAAAAAAAATTATAACAAACTCAAAAGTATATCAAATTGATAATATTTAAAATTTATGTTACCATCTTCTTTGCAGTGGTGGTTCTAGATATACAACCACCATAATGCAAACAAGCGCCCTGATCAGATTCTCGATTTCTTTTTGCTATATCACACTTTGACTTATAACTTTCCGTAGACCATTTGGCGCACAATTCGTCCCACACTTGTTCACCGATCCAGATTGGTTTTTCTTCATCTTTCCGTGCCGTGGCTAACAGTGCTGACAATCTTTTGGAACAACGTGTGTTAAAAGCTTTATACATCACGTTATTATTTTCGGGGTTCCACCAAACGAACTTCTGAAATCAAAATAAAATATATTAAAATAAAATAAACGAAAATATTCACAATCACATTATGGAAAAAAACTAATTCAAACCTGAAACTCTCGAAACATCATCTGTTTCGTTTCTTCGGGAACTTCTTTCCAAGTTAACCAACTCTTATTATATCGTTGTCGGATAACATGGGTAAAAGCTGCGGCTGCTGGTTTCGATGGTACAAATCTACAAATTAATGAGTAATTAGTGATAACATAAATATGTTGTGTAGCTTATAAAATTGATCGAGTACATACCCCTTATGTCCATCTGGCTCCAAAAATGTTTTGTTTGGCACGGTTGATGTGTTAGCATCTTGTGCTGACTCTGGAATTTGTGTGTCAGCATCTGCAATTGAAGTGGTAGGTGGATTTGCTGTAGATGAAGATGGTGCAAGAGACGGTGACAGTGCTGTAGATGGAGATGTCTCCGCATCTGTGGAAGCCCTCGATCGTCTAGAAAAAATCTTTAGGAGCTTAGATGGACGCGAGGACGTAGCTTTCTCCTTCCCTTTCGATGACGGCAACATCTGAAAAATAGATCATATTAGAACATCTGAAAAAAATTTACGTAAATAAGCATTGTAATAAATTTGTAGACTGAAAATAACCTGAATTTCATTCGAAAAAAACTCTGCATCAATATCTTCAACTATAGTCTGAGGCGATTGATATTCATAACTGGAGAACCAATTCCTAATATCCGGAGGCTCTTAAGAAAAATATAATATTTTCGTTTAAAAAAACCAAATGATAAATTTTGAAATAAAAAAAAAAAAATGAAAAATATTTCACTCACGAGAAGGTAAAGAGAATGACGTGTCCAACGGATCAATCGTGTCAATTTGTTGATTCATCGTAAACTAGTAGTCATGGAACACAAAACTTAATATTACAATCATCAACTAGTAGTCATTGAATATAAAACTTAATATTACAATCATCAACTAGTAGTCATTGAATATAACAATCATGATAAAATTGTACTCAACAACATAGTAGACAAATTATTAAAGTAAACAATATTATTCAACATCATCAGAATCGTTGTTCGTATTATATCCATCAATCGAAGAGGACGAAGTCTCATATTCATCTTCAATATCATCTTCTTCGTCGTCGATAGCAACGCCTTCACTATTAACATCATCTTGTAAATCATATTCACCTTGCAAATGTTCAATAAGTTCAACATCCATAATAGGTACTACCGAAGTACTTGAATCATCTTGAAATGCCACTTCTAAAGCACCTTCAACTTCGACCCGATTTCTTGCTTTAGTTTTAATTGCCACCCACCATTGATTTTTATCCTTCAATTTCCCAGGATAACGTACATAATACACTTGTCTGACCGACGAAGGAATAATAAAAGGATCAAACCTTGCATATTGCCTAGTGTGACAAACTTCAACAATTTTCAAATCTTTATGTATCCTTGTACCTCTACCCATTTCCGGATCAAACCATTTACATTCAAAAAGAGTAACTTTATTTGTCACCCCTCCAGGATACTGTAATTCAATAACATCATTTAGAATGCCATAATAGTCATCTTCAGTTTCTCCATCAGTAGAGCCTTTAACACACACACCACTGTTGACTGTTTTCTTCATATGAGACCAACGTTCTGTATGAAATTTATATCCATTGACAAAATAGACAGGCCAAGTTTTCACTGTACTACTAGGTCCCCATGCTAAATCATGTAAGACACTATTCGCCATCGAATTGTGCACCTAATACAAAAATAGTCAAGTCATTTGATGAATTAGATATAACAAACAAATGCTTCGTTGGGCAAATGAATTATGGTGATACTTACATAATTTTTAAACCATTGTGCGAACTCGGCATCAATTCTTTCGTGAACTTCATCTTCAGGGATATTGTAAACTTGAACAAATGCACTATATTTTTATAAATAGATTTTCATCAAATCTCACTCATAATTAAATATACATGCTAATCAAAGTGGTATAAAAAAATGTTGACTCACTTGATGTAGCATTGTATTTCTTCACAATTTAACAAAACATGAGTGGTTGCGGATTTCAATTCTGCATCATTTAATGATCGTACTTCTGGTTTGCCATAAGCTCGACCATGTTGTTTAAAAATTGACAAGGTATGATCAGCTGAAACCTCCTCCACAACTTCGTCATTGCGCCTAACTCTTGTTCTTGCACATTGAACATGAGACTCAAAGTAATATGAACAAAAATGTGATATCTCTTGAGTCAAATAGGCTTCACATATTGAACCTTCAACCCGAGCTTTGTTTTTAACTGTTTTCTTCAATTTATTCAAATATCTTTCAAACGGATACATCCATCGATACTGAACTGGTCCACCTACTTTAGCTTCATAGGGCAAATGAATTGGCAAATGTTCCATCGAATCAAAAAACCCAGGTGGAAAAATTCTCTCTAATTTACATAGTATAATGGGAATATTTTCTTCCAACTGTTTCATATTATCCACTGTTAGAGTTGTTGAGCATAATTCTTTAAAAAAAAAGACTTAGTTCAGCAATAGGCTTCCATATTTTGTCTGGTAAACTAGAAAATGCAATTGGAAGCAAAGTCTCCATAAATATATGACAATCATGACTCTTCATCCCACATAAACGTAACTGATTCATGTCAACACATCTTGCCAAGTTTGATGCATAACCATCTTGCATTTTTAGTTCTTTCACCCATTGACAAACATTCTTCTTCTCTTCTTTTGAAAAAGTATAATTTGTCTTCGGTTTCATTATCTTACCATTTGACAAGGTAATAAGACTTAACTCTTCACGTCGACAATATTCTTTCCAATCCAATCTAGCTTTAATATTATCTTTTGTCTTACCTGTGATATCCATAACAGTGTTAAAAATATTATCAAACAAATTTTTTTCAATATGCATAATATCCAAATTATGGCGTATTAAATTGTCTTTCCAATATGGCAAATCCCAAAATATACTCTGTTTAGTCCAATTATGAGTAACGTCATATCCTTGATATTTTACTGATGGATTTTTATGAACTTTACAAAGACAACTGATAACATCACTGATCTCATGTCCACTCAATCTTTGTATCGGCTTTACATGAACAATTTTATTTTTTCTAAATGCATTCTCCAGATAAACGAATGTAGCAGGATGCAAGATGGATGCGCATGATGGAGCCACTTGACAACGATGTCGGGGATGCGTATGCGGTCTTTAAAATAAAAGAGGCGTGCCCTAAGAGTCCCTATCTATTGAGCGGAAACTTCATTCTCTCTCACACAGTTCTTCATTCAACGCCTCCATCCAAGACTTCGCTGCCTTGCGGAAGACGTTGTAGCCAGTGGTATGCTTTTGTACTTAGATGAAACTTGTTGTCCAATATTTAAAGTTGGCGATTGTAGTTTGTTAAATATAAACAGGACAAAATGTACCAAGAACCATGTATCACTTTTATTTTTCTCTCTCCATTTTGATTGGATGTTTTTGGAGTGCTGGTCAACAAGAAGTGGTTGCTCCTTCTTTGGTGTTCTTGGTACTAATCTGATCTCCATCTTAATCACTGGTTGTGTTTTAAAGAAATCATCATGGTATCAGAGCTTTAAAGGAGTCTAGATCATTTTTGATTTTATGGATTGAAACTGGTATTGTTTTTTTCAATTCGTTACAATCTGTTTGGATCATATTTGGGCCATATGTTCTTCGTTCCTGATTCTTAATAAGTTATGTACTATTTCAAAAATCTAGATTTATTTTCAAGATGGTAGAAGGAAATCAAATATCTGATTAAGAGGTTTCTGTTAATTCTAGTGTTATTTCTGGATCTATTGTAATAGATCATAATCATCCTATGTATGTCCATCCATCAGATAAACCTAGTTTTGTTTTGACCTCATTTCAAATTGTTGGGACAAAAAACTAATATGGAGTAGAACTATGTATAATGCGTTACTATAAAAAAGTAAAGACAATTTCGTTAATGGAAATGTAACTTAGAGCAGTTTGATCCATCACTTCATTATCAATGGGAAAAGTATAATGCACAGGTTCTATCTTGGCTTTTGAATACAATTTTGAAGAGATTGATTAATAATATTGGGTATTTCTCTAGTGCATATGCTGTGTGTACATGTCTTAAAGAAATATTTGAGAAAATAAATAGTACAAGAACCTATTGTTTGTCAAAAGAAATGTCTTACCTTACATAAGGAACAAGTTCTATTTCTTATTATTACACCAAGATCAAGTATTTTTGTGAGGAGTTAGATGTGATGATTCCACATCTAGGGCCTCTGACAACAGAGTATAAGAATTTTTTGTTGTAACAAAACTAGTTCAATTTTTAATGGGGTTGAATAAAACCTATAATCATGCTAGATCTCGGATAATTCTTATGTCTCCTACTCCCATAATAAATCATGCATGTTCTATGTTAAGTCAAGAAGAGGATCAGAGGTCACGTTTAGCTCTTGGAGAAATTCTTTATTTTGGAGATCAAATCAAAGGAAAGAAAATTGGGATCATTATATGCAATTGCTGTCACAAACCAGGACATAAGAAGGCACAATGTTATGCACTAGTTGGGTTTTCACCCAACTATAAGTCCACAGAAAATAAGCAGGAATTAAGAGGAGCATCAAATATATTCAACAATAGAAACAGGAAGTTTAGTTTCTATGTGAGTTCCAATGTTTAATGCAGATCGGTATAAGCAGATTTTTAAATTACTGAACAAAGAGTCTCAATTGCAAGCATAGCAGGTATTTCAACTTTACTTTTTAATTATTAATAATTAATTATAATTATCTAAGTTTATACTAATTAAATAGTATAATTTTGAAATTATTATTGCCTTGCTATTTTTGCTTTTTTCTTCTTAAATTATTTTAAGTTCATGTTGAACAAATATTTTATCATTTTATACGTAAGATTAATATTATATTATGTATTAAAATTTTAAATAATATTTATATATTATGTTAAGTATCGCTACAAGTTATTATTATTATTATTATTATTATTATTATTATTATTATTATCTTCAATTAAATCATGTATCTAAAAATAATAATAATTTTTTAGTTCTCATAATAATTCATCGAAATATTTTTAATTTTAACATTTGTATTTCCTCTAAACATGGTCACATAAGCTATTTACTGAAAATTTTGAAAGAAAACGTTTTCAAATACTACTTGAGATGTAAAATTATTGATGGAAATTTTAAGATATAATAAAAGACTTCTTTTTTATAGTGGCTTACCCGATTTTAAAATTGTTAGAGAAATTAACATTTTTTTTCTCAAGCACACCTTTAGATGTTTCTAGGTTTGGCCAATGTGATCGGTGATGACATATTTGACAACTTTTTTTTTCTTGTGACTTGTCGATGG
>LTAE01001047.1:7057-25009 GCA_001647135.1 Pontederia paniculata | reverse complement strand
TATATATATTGGACATAATAAAAATGAATGAAGTTCTATTCAAAAGAAAGAAAATAATCAAAATTAAAGTGATTTTTAAATTAAATTCTTTCTTTATATTCTAAAAGGATTTCTACTTAAAAATAATTTATACTTAAATTTAAATATTAAAATAAAATACTTTTATGAAATAAAATATTTTAAAATTACACGTCTTCAATCGTAGAATGTATAATGTATGGTGGATAGATTTAGAAGAGAGAAAAAATTTAATCTCGATCGTAGATTTAACATTTTATGATTGAAGATGTAGGTAACATGGTGCTCTCTACTTAACTAGGGAGCATCTATATTGATGTATATGTTGTTATAGTGTGCTAATTTTTCTATTTTAGAATATTTTGATCTTTGATGTTAAAATATAGTAACTCTTGATTTTCTAGTTATCACATGTGAAATGGTGGTATTTTTTAATTGCGATTTCATCTATCGACCATTCATTACTACGCTTCAAATTGCAAATTAATAAATAAACATTTTTAAACTATTTCATTTTTTATCACCTTAAACTATTCATCCTGTTTTTCCAATCATAAAGAGAAACTCATAACTTTATAGGAGTAATCTGTCTTAATCACTAAATATAAAAAAAAATAGGTGTTTATATAGTCATTCAATATGTGATTCCTTTTTTTTAGGTAAAGAAAGGAGACAATACACCACATTAAAGTAAGACAGAAGAGGCAAAACAATCCCAACAATATCCTAACGAAAAAAAATAAAGAATCGGTTACAAAGAAGAAGAAATTAAGACTCAAATTATTGACCCTTACAAAAAGAATTTAAGTCCAACTAAGAGCTTGTTGGCAGAAATTTTCTATTTCTCATTCCTTAATGATGACCATTTAACAGCTCGGGCGGACTTACATAGTCTCTAATGAGTCAATTGACCAATTAAATTATAAAATTGTATCTACGAGACATATAATATTAATTGAATTTTAATATTAGTAGTAAAACATATTTTGAAAATTTGAGCCATTTAAAACTCCTTTGAAATAAAAAATCTTATAAGATAACTTCTCACTATAGATATCCGCATATTATTGAAAAAAATACATATAATACTGTTTCTCCATGCTACCCATGCGCTCATGTTGCCTATCTTATGTTTTAGTTGGCTCGCTTTTTTATTCCTCAATTCTTCTTAAAACTCTTACTCTTCCCAACAAAAATATATTAAGTATAAAATCTTAAAAAACTAAGCCTATTTTACTACTAATTTAGAATAAGTGTCTTTTGTTGAATCTAGGACCCCGAAAATATTTTGAATGATCACAAATTTGTAAGTGAACTCAGCTTGTAGTGATGAACTTGTTTGAGCTGATTTCTGTAATAGGATATAGTCAAGTTCAGTACAATGGTCGACCTGAGCTAAAGGAATGGACGATCACTGCACACGTAATATATATCAGAAGAATTATATGTGTGCAGTGGGCGTCCTAAGGATATAAGTGGTCGACCAGCATCAGAGGAAGAGAGCATATGATGAGCAGCAACGAAGCATAAACGGTCGATCAAGGATATGGAGAGGTCGACCAGTATTAGAAGAGAGTGTATATGGAGTAAGGCATAGACGGTCGACCAAAGGTGTAAAGAGNTGGGGCGGTCAAATAGACCGCCCCATTTGGGGGGGTCTAGACCGCCCCAAATGGGGCGGTCAACTTGGACCGCCTCATTTGGGAGGGTTATTTAGACCCTCTCAAATATTTTGACGCAAAAACCAGTTTTTCTTGTAGTGAATTACATATGTGATATTTTTATGAAATTTAATATTTTTATTATCAAATATTTGTCACTACAAGAAAATTATTAATTTCTGATGGAATTTGTAATGGAATTTTTTTTTAAAATCGATCACGAACATGAATTCTAACGGATTCCAAACGTCAAAAAAAGACTTGTTGCAAAAGAATTTCTGACGGATATAAATTTTGTTAGAAATTGTGAGGGAATAAACCGTCACAATTCCGTCAGAATTTGTGAGGGTTGCAAATATACTTTATATTGTTGACTTGAAGTGCTAATATCTCAAACATAATCATTATCATTTGATTGTTGTGTTTGTGCATCAACGTTTAAGTCAACATCATCATCATCTAAAGTGGATGAAGTTTCATATTCATCTTCATCAGTGAGATCATTTTCAACGGTTAAGTCAACATCATCATCTTTTTCGTTGCGATCGACATCGTCGACCTTTTCAAATTATTATTCATCATCACACAAATATTCAACAAAATCATAGTCCATGATAGGTTCGAGAAGCAGTCGAGTCATTTTGAAATGCAACTTCTAAAGCACATTCGATTTTCACTTGACTTCGTGATCTAGTTTTTATTACGACAATACCACCCACCATTGGATTGTCCTTCAACTTCTCTGAATAATTAACATAATGAACTTGTCTGACTGATGAAGGGATAATAAAAGGATCAAGTCTTTCATGATGACTAGTATGACGAACTTTCACAATTTTATATTCTTCATTAATTCTTGTTCCTCTATTCTCCTTCATATCGAATGACACACATTCAAATCGAGTAACTTTATTTTATAACCCTCTGGGATATTCTAACTCAACGACATCCTTCAAATCTCATAATAATCATTTTCGTTTTGGCCAATAGTCGAGCATTTAACATATACACCACTATTGATTGTCTTTTTTTTTCCTGCAACCAACTATCTATGTGAAACTTGTATCCATTCACGAAATCAATTGGTCATGTTGTGACTATCGATCAAACCCCCATGCTAGATCATGTACGTAGGAATTAATCATCATATTTTGAGAATTGTGAACCTAAAAATAAGAATATTTAATTATTTAACGTACATATACAAATAACACACTTAATAGAAAACTAGTATTAAAAATACTTACATAATTCTTAAACCACACAACAAAATTATTCTCTAATCATTCTTAAACTTGCTCATCATGAATATTATAAGAATGCACAAAATACTAAAAATCATAATTAGTATGTATCATTAAAAATATAACGTTATCAAAATAAAATTTGAGAAATCACTCACTTAATATAATATTGTACTTCTTCACAATTTAAGAGAAATGATTTGTTGGCGACTTTAGTTTCGCTTCATTTGACCAATGTTTTTTAGATTTGCCATAAGCACAACTAAAACGTTTAAAAATCGATAAAGTTTGTTCAATCTTTAATATGCCTTTCGCAACATCATCGTTCCGTCAAACTCTTGTTCTTACACATTTGACCTGAGATTCAAAGTAGTAAGAACATAAATAAGATATCGCTTGAGTCAAATATGCTTCACATATGATCCTTCAACTCAAGCTTTATTTTTAACATTTTTTTTAATTTATTAAGGTACCTCTCAAATGGATACATCTATCTATATTGAATTGGTCCACCTACTTTGGCTTCATAAGGCATATGAATCGGTAGATGCTCCATATAATAAAAAAAATCCAGGTAAAAATATTCTTTCTAATTTACATAAAATAATTAAAATATTTCATTTCAATTGTGTCATATTACCCATCGTTATAGTCATTGAACAGAGCTCCTTGAAAAATTGACACAATTCAGTAAGAGGCTTTCAATTATCCGACAATGACGAAAATGCAATTTACATTTTTAAATCTCTCACCCATCGACAGACACTTATCTTTTGTTCTCATATAAAAGTACAATTTGCTTTTGGTTTCGCTATCTTACCATTTGATAAAGTAACAAGGTGCAGTTCTGAACGTCGACAATATTCTTTCAAATCCATTCGTGTTTTTATGTTGTCTTTTATCTTAACAGTAACATCCATGATAGTGTTAAATATATTGTCAAAGACATTTTTATCGATGTGCATGCCATTCAAATTTTGGTGTATCAAATTCTCCTTCCAATATCGTAAATTTCAAAATATGCTATGTTTTTATGATAAATATCATAACCTTGATGTCTGATGCCGTGATTTTCAGTGACCTTTAAAAGACAATTAACAACATCACTTAATTCATGCCCAGAAATTCTTAGAGGAGGCAAATCATGATTTATCTTTGCTTCCTGAAGGCATTTCTATTTTTTCGATAACTGTGGTCTATAGGCAAAAAATGTCAATGACAATTGAACCAAGATTTTTTTTCCTCCATATTTTAGAGTAATTTTTTGATTCATGCATACAATATGAACACACTAATTTACCTGCGGTCATCCATCTTGATAATATTTCATATGCAGAAAAATCATTAATTGTCCACATTAATACTGATTTTACTGTAAAAATTTTGTTTCGCTGACACGTCATATGTCAAAATATCATTCCACAAAATTGTCAGTTTAGTGATTGCAAATAAATACCTATTTTTTGATTGAGATTATGAGGATGAAGAATGATACAAGTCAAAAATATATACGGTGTACATACTCTAGGAGGTAAGTTATATGGAGTAACTATCACTGACCAACAAGAATAAGGAGCCGAAGACTAAATATATGGAGTAAAACCGTCTACACATAAACCAAGCCTTATTTTTCTAGGATCATTTGTGAAATCTGGGTATATTCGATCAAAAACATTTCCATGTCTCACCATCAGATTGATGTAATATAACACATTCCTTAATATTGTACTCGACATGTGATCTCATAAATGAAGTTGAACTCATAGAAGAATATAATATTTTAAGTCATAGCATAAGAGGCAAATAATGAATTATTTTCACTGGAATTGAATTTTTATTTTTATCCATAATATTTGAAAATTTGTGCCTCTCAACACCACACACTTTGCATTCTCTCAAATACATATCATCATTGTAAAATATCATGCATCCATTTTCACAATAATCTATCTTGATCGACGAAAAACCAAGTTTAGAAACTAATTTTTTTGTTCAATAATAATTCAATAGAATTCGTGATCCTGTCGGTATCACCTCCTTCAATATTTTATCATATAGCGTCGAAGCATGCATGTGATATATTATGATCTTATTTAAGAGTCAACATTCGAATTATCAATGATAATTCAGAATGAGTTTCACACCTCGATCATAACGACTAACTTGAAGCGTTTAATAATTTGTAAAATTCTTCAACTTTTTCACTAGGTGACTCTTCATGAAATCTAACAACTCCATATTGTGTTGTTGCAATATTGTAAACTAAGTTCTCATATCTATGAACTACATCATCTTCTGTTGCAAATCGATTGAGTGACTCTTCATTACTATTAAAAATAGGTTCTTCTTCTACAAAGTTGACTCAATATCAATAATTAGGTTTAAAACATTTTTTATATAAATGAACTTTAACAATTTCAATTGATTGAACTTTTGTACTATAACATTTTAAACATGGACATCTAATTGTTCCTTCTCGCAGATACTAAGACGATTGATACACAAAAATTATGAAATATTCAACTCTATTCATAAATTCTTGTGTAAATCATATTATACATCCACCGACGAGTTTTAGGAGAAAATATTTTTTTGCAATAAATTATATAACTACTAAATTAATACAACAATATTCAAGAAGTATCACAATTAATATTAGAAGTAAATAAGTAATCTAATCAATTAATATTAAAATAAAAGTAAGAAAATAGTATTCAAGCAATTTCACTATCAATTAGCTAATTCTAACAATAAATAACCAAAAAATAGCTTAAATCAACAAGTGACATTAAAAATAACAAAATACATTAAACAATTATCATATAAAATAACATAAATAAGATATTAACATAAAATTAAATAACATAAATAAGACATTAAAATAGCATAAATATTACATTAAATTAATCAACATAATTAAGATATTCAACTAATAAACATTAAATAAAAGATTAATTAAAATTAACATAAATAATTCATGAACTTAATTATTTTTTTTTAAAAAATGATTTAACAAAAAAAAGGCCCTGCGTGATTGCGAGCAGGGACCTACTGTGGTCCGACAACCCTATATGGCCGAAAAAAATGAAAAAAAAATAATTACCTTAGATCCGGGAGAGAAGACGAAGGAAATGAGAGAAGGCGTGATGCGTAAATTCACACATGTAAAAATATACTCGGCAAGTGTACCGATCGCTCAAGTAATAAGAGTGAGTAAAAGAGTTGTCGATCCCACAGGGACTAATGAATTCAAAATCCGAAATCTTATTTGAAAACTTGAAAAGATAAATTTCAATAGTTGGTTTTGAAAAGATAAAACTAAAAGATAAGATAAAATCAGTAAAAGATAAAAGATAAAATTTAGGTTTTTTAAATGATAAAAAGATAAATAAATACGGTTGGTTAGGGATAGAAATCTGTTCACCACTTAAAATCCGAAATCTTATTTGAAAACTTGAAAAGATAAATTTTAATAATTGGTTTTGAAAAGATAAAACAAAAAGATAAGATAGGATCAGTAAAAGATAAAATATAATTTTTAAGTTTTTAAAAGATAAATAGATAAAATAAATTAGGTTGGTTAGGGATAGAAGTCTGTTAACCATTGTTATCTTTGGAATCAATAAAACATCTAAATGTTGGATGGCAGAAGGATTGATTTAAAATTATGAGACTCCGGAAACGGATGACTTAACTATTTTGAAAATAATTCAAGTTAGGAATATGTGAAAATGTTAGACCCAAAATCAATTATTTTGAAACTGCAATGAAATCAAACCCTAAATTGCTATGCCTCTTTCAAGTGAATAGCAACTCACAACCTAAGAATTCTGGAAACAGATAGACCCAGGTCCTTGAATCTGATCACAAAAATCCAAGAAAAACCAGCCGAAAAATTTGGCGCCGGAAAGGGCCCGCGTTGGCCAAAACGGACCACGTCGGCTCTGTTAAAAACACAGCACTGATCAATGAGAGAGAATACGGTCGAGTCCTTAAGAGGATCACGACCGCGTTCTCTCGAATAAAACCGATTAAAATAATAAGAGAACGGCAGAATTAGGCGCGTGTTCAACACGACCTGAGTTGGCTTCAAGATACACGGTCGAGTCCTTAAGAGGATCACGACCGCAATTCGATAAAAATATAATAAATTAATCAACATCGGCGTATGGCTCGGAAAACGAGGAGAAGAACACGGCCAGAGTCCTGAAAAGGATCACGACCGGTCTTTCGACGATTAAAATATTCGAGAAAATACGCAAAGATGAAGCGGCGAATAAGACAAAAAATAGTCTGTGTTGATGAACACGGCCTGTTTTCTTCTCGGCCGAAAACACAAATTCGATTATAAAATTCAGATTAAAAATAGATACGAAAAGTTGAGAATAAAACTCACGATTAATGTCAATAAACTACTCATTAAGCAAAATAAAATATTTAGATTCAAGTTCATCTAATCATTCAGCATATAATAATCCAAAATACTAACAGGGTTTACAAATTCTTCCTTAACCAATAAACTAAATTAAGAAAAGAAAAAATACTAACAGATTATCCAAAAATTCGTCAGGACTTCGTCGTCTTCAGGTCTCCTCCTCTCCAACCAGAGCTTCAGGCAAAAACTTCAACTCCAAAAGACCGGGATCCCCCTCTGGGGTTACATGAGGTCTTATTTATAGGAAAAAGTTGACATGAAGACCCTAAATCGTACGGTTCAGATTACATCTTGTTAACTTAAAGGAGAAGGAATCATCAACAATCATCCGTTCGACCGAACAACCTTTTTTAGGTGAGAACATGCTCCATTTTGGTCCAAAATGGCCCGAGTTATGCTGACGTGGAATTTGATTCCCAATTGATAGCGAACACGAGCGTGTTAACGTCATCGCTGACATGTGGCGTCTTCTGAGTGGGTGAACCAACCATTTTCACGTGGACACTATCGTGGCAATGATCTGACGTGGCGGCCGAAAATGGCCCGAGTTGGCTAATACGGTCCGAGTTGAGAGTCGGAGTTGCATCTGATGATTGTTGGGTCAGACATGGTCCGTTTTGAATCAAAACGGCCCGAGTCGGCGTTGAATTCCTTTAGACCTCCGCTGTTTGTTGTTGATAGATGAATTCTTTGTAGTTTTGAGCTTCTTTTACCTGAAAATCACACCACAAAGAACATTTGGGTAGTTTCTGACTCATAGACAAAATGTAATGAATAAATTACTGAAATAATAAACAAATCTATACTAAATGCCCAAAAAATAATATGAAATAGATGCGTGGAACATGTATATTTATGCTCGCATCAAACATCCCCAAGCTTAATGGATGACTTAACTATTTTGAAAATAATTAAAAATAGGAATACGTGAAAACGTTAGACCCAAAATTAATTACTTAAAAATGCAATGAAATCAAATCCTAAATTGCTAGGCCTCTTTCGAGTGAATAGCAACCCACAATCTAGGAATTCTGAAAACAGATAGACCTAGGCCCTTAAATCTGATCACGAAAACCCAAGAAAACGGCCGGAAATTGTGATGCAGGAAACGGTCCGCGTCGGCTAAAACGGTCCGCGTTGGCTCTGTTATAAACGCGGCTATTCAGATGAGAGAGAACACAGTCAGAGTCTTGAAAAGGATCACGACCGCGTTCGTCTCGAATAAAACTAATTAAAATAATATGAAAACGACGAAAATCGGGCGCATGATCAACACGGCCTGAGTTGTCTTCAGAATACACGATCGAGTCCTTAAGAGGATCACGACCACGTTTCGATAAAAATATATTAAATTAATCAGCGTCGGCGTATGGCTCGGAAAACGAGGGGAAGAACACGGCCAGAGTCCTGAAAAGGATCACGACCGCGGTCTTCCGATGATTAAAATATTTGAGAAAATACGTAGAGAGAAAACGGCGAATCAGACAGAAAACGGTCTGTGTTGTGGAACACGGCCTATTTTCTTCTCGGATGAAAACACAATTTCGATTATAAAATTCAGAATTAAAACTAGATACAAATTATTAAACAAAATAAAATATTCAGATTCAAGTTCATCCAATCATTTAGTATATAATAATCCAAAATCTAACAGGGTTTACAGAGTCTTCCTTAACCAATAAACTAAACTAAGAAGAGAAAAGACTACTAATAAATTATCCAGAAATTCGTTAGGACTTCGTCGTCTTCGGGTCTCCTCCTCTCCTACAGAGCTTCAGGCAGAAAACTCCAACTCCAAGACAGGGGGCTCTCTTCTAGGGTTACATGAGATCTTATTTATAGGCAAAAGTTGACATGAAGACCCTAAATCGTACGGTTAAGATTACATCTTTTAACTTAGAGGAGAAGGAATCTTCAGGAGTCGTCCGATCGATCAAACTGTCTTTGTAAGGAGACAACACGACCCGTTTTGTACCAAAACGGCCCGAGTTGTGCTGACGTGGAGTCTGATTCTCAGTTGAAAGCGAACACGAGCGTGTTGACGTCACCGCCAACACGTGGCTTCTTCTGAGTGGCTGAAACCACCGTTTTGACGTGGACACCGTCGTGGCGATGATCTGACGTGGCATCAGAAAACGACCCGATTTGACGAAAACGGTCTGAGTTGTGAGTTAGAGTTGAATGTAATGGTTGACTGGGTCGAACACGGTCAGTTTTGTACTCAAAACGGTCCGAGTTGGTCATTGATTTCTGTAAACCTCCGTTGTTTGCTCTTTACCTCGAATTTTGCGTAGTTTTGAGCTTATTTTACATTAAAATCACACAATAGAGAACATATGGGTAGTTTCTGACTCATATATTAAATGTAATGAATAAATTACTAAAATGATAAACAAATCTATACTAAATGCCTAAAAATGATATGAAATAGATGCGTGCAACATGTATATTTATGCTCGCATCAAACATCCCCAAGCTTAAACACCTGCTTGTCCTCAAGCAAAAACTTAATAACAAAGCTCAAGAAAATTACATCATAGCTTTCCTCTCATATACTACTACTTTCTTCCTGTTGTAATTTTCAAAAGGATTATCACAAGAGTATCTATTCTCTTTCCAAAAGATCCCAACCTTGTAAAAAATTGTAAACTCATACATATTTAAACATTANCAGATGATCTTAGGGCAACAGGTGTTAAGGGCACCCCTCGAGTTTAATTGTCCGAACAAACCTTGATTATTGAATGTTAAAGTGTTTCTCTATATTGCACAAGGTAATCCATCTAATGGGCTTTCAATCGGCAGATCCCAAACCAGATGGCCTTAGGTTACCAGGCAAAAATTCCCTACGGATCTAATAATCAGAATATACCAAAGTTCCAGATAACACTCCAACATTTTCTCAATAGTTATTTCAAAATAAATTTTCAAATTTTTTTATATTTACTTTATACTTATTAAGGATAAGCTCAACAATTACTTAATATGTTCAATAAAAATGCATATACAATCATGACAAAATAAAATTTAGCTAGACAAATAATGTAGTACAGAGTTTATAATTTTACATGGCACTAACTTCTTTTCCAAAACCTATTACTTAAGGGATAATCAATAAAAATAACAACAGTTAGATTTCATAAAGTAGAGAGGTGTTATAAGTCACTACTTGAAGTTAGTAAGTGTTAGTAAGTTAGTTAGTTTGACACAAGATAATGCAAATTTTTCTGATACTTTTCTGATAAAATGCACTACAAAATGAGGTACATAAGAAAGTATGCAAAAATAAGAAAAATGCATGCAAATGCAACACCCCCAAGCTTAGAATCAAACATTGTCCTCAGTGTTGAAAAACTTTAAGGAATACAATGAAATGCAGATAAAATAAGAAGAAGAGAGTAGAAACAACCTAAAGATCTCACTGTGGCGGCGGGGGTCAAGAGCCAAGTAGGCACAGGTGTTCGGCTGGAAGCAGTCCAACACGGTCCGTGTTGGTAAAAACGGACCGTGTTCCCTCGGTGATGGTTTCTAAAGTCCGGTGATGGAGCGGTGCGCGGCCTGTAGTGCGGCACGCGGCCTGTGCTCGGTGCTGATCAAAGAGAGTTTTCAGCTGTTGAAGAGGACGCAACTTGAGTACCGCCTGCTGAGAGCGCGACTGCGTTATATTTTTTTTTCAACGGCTGCAGACACGGTCCGTTTTGCCAAAATGGACTGTTTTGAACTAAAAAAATAAAATGTTAATCGACTCCTCCTCTGTTCGAACACAGACTGTTTTGATGAAAACGACCCATGTCTTGGACCAGAAACTGACATGACCTGAAAAATGAGTCAGAAAGTAAAATAAAAAATAGAAAAATAAGGGTTTAGGCAGTATAGTTCTAATTTATAGTCGTTAGCTTGACTTTGTTTGACGAAAACGGTCCGAGTTATGAGTCGGAGTTGAATGTAATGGTTGACTGGGTCGAACACGGTCCATTTTAGTCAAAACGGCCCGAGTTGGTCGTTGATTTCTGTAGACCTCCGTTGTTTGCTCTTTACTTCGAATTCTGTGTAGTTTTGAGCTTATTTTACCTGAAAATCACATAATAGAGAACATATGGGTAGTTTCTGACTCATAGACTAAATGTAATGAATAAATTACTAATGATAAATAAACCTATACTAAATGCCTACAGATGATATGAAATAGATGCGTGCAACATGTATATTTATGCTCGCATCAAGGCGCACAACAAAAAATTTCTTGTAGGGGGAAAAGAGAAGGGGAAATATTTATATTTGCATTTGTAACGGATTTAGGGCGGAAATTTTTCTCCCAAATTGAAAAAAACTTCTTTCCCACCCCATGGTTTTTATGTGCACTCACGGGCGAAAGTCACGGGTTGCCAAAATTTTTCTAACGGATTTTACTGCTTGTTAGAAATTCTGACGGGCGCATTATCCATTAGAAATTCTAACGAGTATTACACCCATCAGAATTTCTGACGGTTGATATTCCGTCAGAAATTTTGACGTAATATGATTCCTCAGAATTTTTGACGGACCCATCCGTCAGAAATTCTGACGGACACTATATCCGTCAAAATTTTTGACGGCTTCTAGCTCCGTCAGAAATTCTGACGGATAAATAAACGGTCAAAATTTGTGTGGAATTTTTTTTCCGTAAAAAAATTTCTATCTTAAAATATGAGGAATATTCGATCCTCAGAAATTTGTGGAGCAAATTTGTATTTTTCTTGTAAGTCATATTTTTTTATTAATTTTATAATTTATTATTATCTAAATATTGAATGATTAAAATATGCTCAATATTAATATTAAACAGCTGCACATTAAAGTATTAAACTCATTTTTATATCTATATCTTATCCGCCTCTGTTTAATTTCGAATCACGATGCATATATACGTGAAAATATAATCTTCCTCCATGTTAGAGGTCGAACGATTTATTTATAATCGTAATAAATATTAATATTTGTTCGCAATTAAATATTAATAATTTTGAGGAAAAAATAAAATGAAAGTTCAAACATGCATTGCATATTATGCGCCTAGCAGTAGGACCACATAAACTCCATCCGTGGGTCTTAAATAAACACATGTAATTAAACTATAAAAAGCATATCTAAATAAACACATGTAATTAGCAGTAGGACCACACTAATTCTTCTGATATATTTAAGAGTTATGTATCTAATAAGTATTTAACGTTTAATAGAATATTGAGCATATCTAAATTATCTAATACATATAATCGATTATAGATAATAAAATTAATAAATAATTATAATTTATAAAATAAATAATTGATTATGTATTGAAGAATTAAAATATGCTTAATATATTTTTTATTAAGCATCAAATGCTTAGTATGTAAAACCCTATATTTGATTACGAGGGCCGCTTATTTATAGTTTCTAGCTATACAGAGTGAATGTGCGGACGTGGTTATTTAATGGGAGAGATTTCGATACAAATGGCCGAGTCATTATTGAGAGAGATTTGAAATATCATTTAAAAAAATTTAAAAAAAACATATTGAGGGTGTTGGATATCGAAAAAGAAATCTTTTGAAGAGAAGATTGATAGTAGTAACTCAATTACAGCTCCGATCCAACACCTAATTAACGATGTATATAACCAAACTAACACAAATTTATAATATTTTTTAAAAAGTTTAAAACGATGAAATGAAAAAATAGGATAACAATTGGAAAGAAATAATCGCCAAATATAAATGATCAATAAGTCATAATTATTAAGAATGCCAAAAATATTAAATATGATGCAAACATATTAAAATAAAATGTAAAATTACAATCCTCTTAAACACAATTGGTTCAACCAGCTACTTTTGCAAATTATATTAGAACAATAGATAAATCAATAATAAAAAAAGAAAATACATTTTTTAAAGAAATTATTAATAATTAGAAAAATAATGATAAATACACATATTAGAATCCAAATAAATTATAAAACGGAAACAAATATAAAAGCTAATGCGTACGAGTTAATAAAATATTAAAAGTAAATACAAAAACATACTTTAACACAATTTTACCTTAAGCTACTAATCTAAAAAAGGTCGTTTAACTTTTTACTTGCCATAAAGTTTTTCCTGCAAACTTCACTTCCATGAAATGGATAATTAATGCACATATAAATTACTGCAATAATATTTTTTTAGTATATATTGAATTATTCAAACATCGACATAGAAAATTAATGGATTTTTTTTCTAAATAATTCAACCAATCCCGTCCATCAAACTATGTTTTAATTACTTTTTTTTCTCTCATAGGCCGTTAAATTTACGAATATTAATTAGAAAACAAACGAAAATTAAACGACTAATCATTGAAAGCAAAAGTAAACACACACACACTTATATATATATATGAAGAAGATGCGAAATAAAGATGAGATGCACGCGTTGATCTATTTGTTAATTATGATACATTCCTAGCTAAATTAATATTTATCTCGTAATTTATAAAATCGGATTAACTACCATTTTACCCAAAATTAGTCGAGACTCTAATATATGATGTTTAAATTTAACATATTAACCATTATATTTATCTTGTGATTTATTATATTTTTTATATAAAACATTATTATAATAAATTAGTTAGCAACGTGTGCTTGCAAAAGTAGAGTATATGTTGAATTGGTCAGCCATGATAGCCGGCGGACACCACTATTAGTTATCTAATAAATTATTTTAACATTGAATTTGATGGATTTAGACCACTATTATATCCTATCAAATCATCTTTTTTTTTATTTATAGAAATCCCTTTTAATGTATTTTTTTGTACTGTAAATGGGGGTCAAGTGACCTCACTATTTTGCAATACGTACACCGCAACCTGTGTTCGCGTAGTTGGTCATCATTAATTAATTACTTATTCCATAACGGACAAAAATAATTACTTATTTTGAATTATACTACGTAAATCGATCATATCTTTCATAGATGGATTATTGCACATATTTTTTTACCTTAACCCAATTAAAACATAGTACAGCAAATGTTATCGATTTAACTTACCATATTGCCACCTTGACTTTTTTACTACATATCGTTCATAGTGCATATAAAACGGTTTTTACTATCTTTATAAAAACCAACGTTTTTCTAGAAATATAGCTTTTCTATTTGTAAAAAAAAAAATATCAGGTGGTACAACCTATCAAAATTCATCTGATACCAACGATTTGGGGAAATATATATAAACGAATATTAATTCGCTTTATAGTTTGTTTGTTTTTTTTTTATTGTTCTTATATCCGATTAATTTATGTCGCCTCGAATCGAAGGCTCGGACTCAGAACTCTTTTAAGTGAGAAAGAACTTATTACCATTACAATTCCACCTTATTGATATTATGATTTGCTTTGTGAAACACATGATCAACTACAAGATGATCTAAAGAGGAAAGATAGGATAGGCAATCCAACACAAGATTCTTGATGCATGTAGAACTAAATTAAGGTAAATTATTGAATATAAGTAAAATAAGGTAAAAGTTGATGGAAGATTTTGTGGTGCATATAGTAAGTTGTAAAAGTATGCAAGCGCATGTAACATGATAATTATATTCAAATAATTTATATATTGAATTTAGCGCATTATAACTATTCAAATCCTTATAATTGAGATATAAATCATAACATGAACAATAAAATATATAAGAGTTATAAGGATTCGAGTTTAAATATAATAGCGTGCTTTCCACTATTGCGCTACACGTTGTGGAGTCGAATTAATTTTCGATTACACTGTCAAATCGAATCAATTTGATGATTTGGCCAACTGAAATTGAAAACCCCTCATAGTCGAAAGCGTCGTGCCAACCACCTCAATCCACCTCAACCCAAATCGATTGGCAAATTAAATGAACATGTATATTTAACTAGTCAGCACATATATTTGCTATTACATCTCAATCGAACATACCATCCCGATGCTCTTCTCGGCTCTTGTACTCGCCACCTAGTATAGTAAGCATATGTATTATTTAATATCATTTATCCTCTAAGTTTTTTTATATGATATATATAACGCGTTGACCGTGTCACATTCCAACATAACCTATGTTGGGGCTGATGATTGGACGCTATTTTAGAATAATTAATAAGATTATATTATTTTAAACTTCGAGTTAAATTTAAATAATAATGTTTAAATTAATTTAATGAAGTCTTAAATTAAAATATTCGGTCTGCGGTTTGGTAACCACTGGGTCTACACCCTATGTCGTGCACCGTTCCGCTCGCCGGATCCGGCCGGTAAGAATTGAGCATGATCGTTCGCCGTGTGGGGTATGGACGTGATCGGACCCATAAATCCTCCTCCGTCCTCGGGACATCACCAATATATTTTGGCTCTTACCGATTACTTCTAGATAAATTCTTAAGGTACGAAAAAAAATTTAAATTATTATTTCTCTCAAGCCCTATACATCATAGAATTCTCTCTCAGCCCTCTTCTCTCTCCTTTTCTTCGGAGGTGTAGAGAAAAGAACTTGGCTCTTTTTTATATAGATTCTTTTCTTTCTTTCATTCTCTTTTAGATTCTTATAACTAGACCTCGTTAGGATAACATGAAGAAGATCTACGGTAGCACAAAATTCATAGGAACGGAGACGAGGGCTGTTGGAACGCGAAGAACGAATAACCCAACATGAAACATGTATGTACATAGGTGAATCCCCTTTAGATATAATTTTTTGGTAGATCGATGGATGCTAGGAGTAGAATTATTTTATAGATTTTCTAGTGTCTTGATATATTCTAAAATACTATTTTAATTTAGATTTAATATTATGCATAACTCTGTTCGAATATCGAAGAATTAATCATTAGAATCGAAGACATTGCTACCTGAGCGATCAGACATAGACCGCCTCCACCTCGGACACGACCCAGGTCGGTCAAGTGTAAACCCTAGTTGTTGCGTCGTCGTGAAACATGACTTGGGGGGTTGTAACATGAACCATGTCTCACTTGGACACAATCTGCACTTACAAAGATAGGACAATAATCGAATGACGGCACATGACCTACGTTGCCTCAAACACAACCTAGATTGTACCTTAAATTGATATAATATATAAATATTAAATTGGAATTAGTTTGGGATGAACACAACCAACGTCATCCATTGACACAATTAGTGTCCCATGCTAAAGTATTTTAATTAATCATTGCATGGATGGTACACGGCCCATGTCAAAGTCTAACAAGGATCCGTCTTAGGACTTCGAATGCTAAAGTATTTTTACATCATAGAATACAACATGTGTTCGGATCAAACATGACCCTGTCTACTAGGCGGTTATCGATGATGTGCAATCTTTCTTGCGTTCAAAATCTTAGACTTTCCTGTGATGATTACATGAATTATTATTAGGAAAAAGAAAAAGGTTTAAACAAGAAAAATAAAAAGAAAGATGAGGTCGACGTGCATTGCATAGTTGTGAGTCAAAGTTATATCATCGCATTAATGAGGACTCGCAATAATTGCTACTTAGTCCTGTTAATTTACTTTCTCCCCGCTTTGCAACAAACAAATATTCTCGAGCGACATTCTCCTTGAGGGACCTTTATCGTGATTTGTGCACTACCATTGATTTTTTATTGGAAAACCTCTTAAAAGCTCATGAACCTCTATTTCAAAGTCACATCATTGAATGTCAATCAGAGCATTGCATAGTATTGATATATCGATTCAGAGCATAAATTGATCCAAGTATAGTATTGATCCATTTAGCATAGTATTGATTTATTGCATAGTATCTCATTGATATAGAGCATTGTATGTACATTGTCTTAATCCTAAACTCTAAACATTGAATAATAATTTAGAGTATTGTATAGAAAGAAAGTTAATGCATTGATCTAGAGTATTTGAAAAGAAAACACTCTAATCAGAGTGTTGATATCTATAGGATAACATATGACATTGCATTGTGCATTGATCATTATTGATTGTGATTTTTTGTTTTACAATATTGATTTTTTTACATTCTTAATGCTATTATCTTTATATCTATTGCATTGTCTTACGTACTAGGCGGTACAACTCATGAAAAAATTATCTCCTATGTATTGGATCATACAGGTGATTAATTTGCAAAGGTATGTTGGCTAGTGGCATATCGACGACTGGTGTTCGTGTTGACTACTATTTGCACATGAATGATAGCCTCTTATAGTAGTCTTTTATTGAATTGAAATAATAAATGTATGATGATTTAGTTTTGGATACATATATTTTGAATTAAGACTTCCGCGTATAATAAAGACTTTTAGTTTTAATTATTCCACAAATGTGTTAGCGTTTCGAGGGTGACATTTTGTCATGTGACCACTAATATATAAACGACAAGAAATATACAATGCTATAAATTACAGCAAATCACTTCTCATATTTTAATGCAAGCTTATTAGTGTGAGCCTATTAGCATAGATCCACACTAGCATACTTTTATATAAATGTGAATTGATATTGGCCACGTTATGTTGCTGTGTGTGTGTGAGTGAGTGTGTGCGTATATATATATATATATATATATATATATA